>JZKD02S0196181.1:111604-126525 GCA_000966675.3 Picea glauca | reverse complement strand
ATAGCAACCTGCGAACTTCCTTTTTTACAGGGTTTTTACAAGGGAAAATGCAACTTCTTTTCTCAGGAAAAGTTCTTCTCCCTTCTCTCTTCAGGAACTCGGGCCATTGACCCCTTTGAAGGCAACAGATAGGTTTACATCATTAATGGTCATAGGGATGACGAAAATAATGTGTAACACCCACGCACCCGTGTTGAAGATCATTGATCCCGAAAATGACCTTGTGTGCACAGATGTCTGTAAGGAAGGGCTCGGAGGAGTCCTTATGCAAGAAGGAATCGTAGTCTGCTATGAATCTAAAAAATTGAATGAGCATGAAGTCAATTATGTGACCCATGATCTAGAGGTAGCCGCCATAGTGAATTCTTTGGAAATGTGGAGACATTACCTCATGGGTAGGAAATTTGTACTTATGACAGACCACTGTGGATTGTGACACCTATTTGACCAACCAAAACTCAATGCTAGACAAGCTAGGTGGATGGCCCTCCTTAGCAAGTTTGATTTCGAAATCAAACATATCAAAAGAAAGGAAAATAAGGTGGTCAATGCCCTTAGCAATTCACCTGGCAGCGGTGTGCACCTGCGAGACAAATGCCAAGGAAAGAGTCAGGAATGAACGAGAAATAGACACATTCTTCCAGACCATGACCTCGTACCTGGAGCAAGAATCCGCGGGGCTAAAGTATGATGGTGACCATATGCTAGATGGAGGTCTGCTAACTTACAAAAACAGATTGTATATTCCAGATTGTGACGACTTGAAGAGGTTCATAATGGATGAAATACATAAAAGACCATATACTGGTCACCCAAGATACCAGAAGATGATCACAGCCACCAGGAAACAATTCTATTGGCCTAGATTGAAGAAAGACATATCTGAGTATTTAGCCAAATGTATAGAATTCCAACAAGTTAAAGAAGAACACCGACACCCAACAATATTATTACAACCTCTACCAATCCTAGAATGGAAATGGGAAACCATCTCCATGGATTTCATCACCAGACTACCAACATCGACCAGACAAAATGATGCCATCATGGTAGTGGTGGAAAAATTAAGCAAGTCCGTTCACTTTATTCCAATCAAATCAACTTGCAAGGCAATATATATTGCCAACATATTCATGAAAGAGATATTTATACTACATGACACGCCTAAGGAAATCGTGTCTGACAGAGACACGGAATTTACTTCAAACTTTTGGAAATCCTTGATGACTGGTCTGGAGACCAAATTATTATTTATCACAGCCTATCATCCTCAAACCGTTGGACAAATGAAAAGAGTGAACCAAATATTACAATACATGCTACGGATGCATGTAATGCATCAACCTAAAAGGTGGGAAGATTACTTGCCACTGGTGGAATTTGCCTACAACAATGGCTACCAAGAATCACTGAAGATGAGTCCTTTCAAAGTCCTCTATTGTAAGCCATGCAACACTCCAGTCAGTTGGAGTAATCCTATAAACAAAATTACTATTGGACCCGACATGTTGAAAGAATTGGAATAACAAGTGATTTAGATAAAGAAAAATCTGAAAATCGCTCAGAATAGATAGAAACGTTACGCTGACAGAAAGAGAACCCCGAGAGAATTCAAGACGGGAGATCACGTCTATCTTAGAATTAGGCCCAAAAATATTTCTCTGAGGATGGGAGCTTGTGCCAAGTTGGCACCTCAGTATTGTGGACCCTTTGAAGTTCTAAATAGAGAAGGACCTGTAGCCTATAGGCTAGCACTCCCTCCCACAGTGAAAGCACATAATGTTTTCCATGTTTCATTATTGAAGAAATATGTACATGATTCTAATCATATGATTGACTGGTCTGTGATCCAAGTGGATCCAAATGGAAAATTCCTACCAGAACCTCAATGCATACTAGACAGGAAGGAAACCCCACTCAGTAACCGAACCATTGCACAGGTCAAGGTGTAGTGGAAACACTTTGGCCCAAATGAGTCTACGTGGGAAATGGAAGATGCCATGAAACATGCATATCTGATTTTGTTTACTTCTGTACATACACGTCATGTTGATAGATAGAACATCGAGGATGGTGTTCCTTTAAGGGGGAGGGAATTGTAACACCATGTTTCCCCCAATCTATAAATATAACTATATTAGCCAGGGAATTATGGAAAACTCAAAGGTGTGAATGTTTGATTTGATGGACCTTTGTACAAAAGGTCAATGAATGTAAATTTGTTATGAATATGTGTTGCATGACTACTGGAAAGGGGATGTGCTAAAATAGACCACGATTGCTAATAAAAACGTAGTGGAAGGGACCCAGAGTAGTTGCGTTAACTTCCACTGAACCAGTTCCATACTGGTTTTTACTTTCTCAAGACCAAAACAACTCTCTATCCCAGGAATGAATTTCAGTCAGGATGGTAGGTGGGGAGGCTCCTCAAGATTTAACAAGGGGATGGGGTGGACCACCCATCCGTAAGGCTCCCAGACCTGACCACAAACATGAAAATTCGTGCCACACACAATCTTGCTAGGGGATGCAAGAAAGAAAGCATGGGTGTGGGCAGAGGGAAAACAAATAGATCACAAAACATAACCTATGCTCTGGAATCAGAAGGAGTTTTGAACACATGAGAAGGAGAGTAACCTTCGTCCTCATTTATTTTTTTGTATAGGGAGAAGGAGAGTAACCTTCGTCGCTAACTTCCGTTGAATTGGAAGTAAGAGACTGAATCTCTGAGCATCGTGGCCTAAGCACGGGGGTGGCCAGTGATAGATCCATTGGGAGTGACTGAGCCTATGGTTAGGTGGAAATGAGCACCCCTTTCAGCAGTCACATCACGCCTTGTGGTTTTGATAAGTGTTTTATGCCTTGTATTTTGAATTGAATATCATGGATATGTGCTCATGTTTATACGCCCATAAATGGTTTCTATATGCTATGATTTCCCAGTATTTTAGATTAGAAATAATGAATGCATGTGTATACTTATATGCCACAGTTAGTTTCTGTATAAATAGAGTAAGTCCGAAGCATGAGTCCGTTCCACTGAGAATCATCCCATCTGCCTAATTCTCATGATGTTCTGGTTTAATCCCCCGAAAGCACCTTCCCCAGGGAATTGCATCATGTCCCAGAGTCAGAGTAAGCTCCTTGGTATGGCTACCACTATGGTAAACCCATGAGGTTAACCTACCCTAATGTCATAGCTCATAACTTGGTGAGTTAGGAAGACACTTCATTCAGGACAGTAGCCTAGGGACTTTGAAAAGTACCCAAGCCCTTATCCAGAAACCTAACTAAGATTAGGCATAATTTTCCAAGAACCATCTAAAGGTTCATGTGTTTCAGGTTTGGAAATCCTATGCAAGAAGGGTTAGATCTCGAAGGTTTCAGAGTCATGGGAGTTTGAAGCTCCGAGAGATTGAATTTCGTTACCCAAGTTCAGAAAGGATAACGAGTCCAATTATTGAAAGGGAGTATCCTTTCATTTGGTATATGAACAAACGAGATCCTTTCGGAAGTATCCCGGGTCTGTCAGGACCAATAGATCTAGAGGAGGAGCATAGGTGTTAATGCCTTGACCCCTTCAGTCTTCGCAAGTAGTGATGGAATCGGGATCATAGATCCCAAGATCCATCGGGAGCTACCTTGACCATCGATCTTAACCCTTGTGTAGGCAGGATAATGGACCCGTCAAAGTACTGAAAGTCCCGAAGTGATCATAATTGTCCACCAACAGAGGACATGTGGTGGAGGATCAATGTTTCGCTGACCCATTGTTGAAGGAAGTCAAATGGTAGAGTTTTGTGAACTCACGAGACCTGAACTCACGATTTGATCTAGACCATCGGATCATAGGAGGGCCATGACCATTGATCTGGGCGCGGGGATATCGAGAGTTCAGGGTTCGAGCTTTAGAAAGATAGGCGTTGGTTGTGTTCCAACTTCACGAAAAGCGAAGTCCCGACGAGTTCGAAGGATTAAGCCCTCGATTGTGACAAATGGTCATGTGGGCGGAAGATTAAGGGAGGAGCTACCGAAGACCGGGATTTCGGGGAACAGTGAGTCAGAGTTGGCTCACGTTCATTATCCCGATGCGCAAAATCATGACACCATCAGAGCCGTTGATCAAGGGGATAACACAGGACCGTATATATGGCCTTGGACAGAAACCAGAGATTGAGAATTTGGGAAACAGAAGTTAGGATTGACTCGCTTGCAGAAGTCCCGAAGTCCCAAAATGCGAAGTGCATTTTTAGAGGCATGCGGTCACAACCTGTGGTCGCATAGGTGAAGCTCGCACCTTGGGCATGTTAACGTTGAAGCTAATCCGGCTCTTGAATGGGAAATTTTATTTAGTTCTTGCTCTAATCGTGATGGATTTACATGGTAGGACTTCTTGTTTGACAACATATTTGATTTCTCTAAATACCACATCTATGTTATACACTACCTTCTTAGTTTCTGGGTTCCAAATCTTATACCCTTTCATACCATCTTTATACCCAATAAATATACACTTTTCATCCTTTTTATCTACCTTATTCTTGTTATCCTTTGGAACATGAACATAGGCCTTATAGCCAAATACCCTGAAGGTTGATATGTGTGAGAGAGGGTTCCTTACCAGTCCATACCTCATGTGGAGTATTTTCATCCAGTGTTGATGAGGGTGATCAATTGACCAAGTAACATGCAATACCCACTACCTCTACCAACAATTCCTATCCTAATCTGACACCACTAAGAATGCACCTAGATTTTTCCATTAGTGTCATTTTCATCCTTTTTGAAACTCCATTCTACTGAGGTGTATACGGATTAGTATTCTTCCTTGATATACCACACTTATTACATAATTATTTGAATGCATTTTCTTAGAACTCTCCACCATTATTCGTCCTCAGCTCCTTAATTGTTTTCTCTGTTTGATTTTCCACAAGAGTCAAACTCTTTAAAACTTTCAAAGACTTCAAATTTCTTCTCGAGGAAATATATCCATGTATTCCTCGAGAACTAATATACAAATGAGACATAATACACATATTTTCCTAGTGATGGAATCAACACATGTCCAAACACATCACTGTGCACCAACTATTAAATTCCCTCTATCTTCATTGCACTAGAAGGGAATCTTACCCGATTCTTCTTCCCATATACACAATGTTCACAAAAATAAAAATCCAAAGAGTAGATAGACATACCTTCAACCATAATTTTACCATGTACTAGTTGAAATCCCTTCTCTCTGATATGCCCCAGTTTTTTATTCCACAACATAGCCTTTTCTCCAAAGATTGTAGGATTTTTTTCTTCTTTGGATCCAATCTTAGGAACAATGGAACTATTACACCCATCACTAATAGTGATTCCCTGCTACCTATACATAGTTCCAATCCAAATTCCCTTTAGCAACACCATTGCTCCTCGAACCATCCTCTAGGTTTCTTTCTCAAATAATGTTTTTACCCCTACATCATCCATTTTTCTTACACAAATCAAATTTCTAGCCAAACCTAGGATGTGCAGAGCACTAGAGAGTGTTCTAATCCTTCCATCTATGAGATTCAACTTGATGTTTCCTCATCTAATGATTTTGGTTGTCAAGTCATCACCTCCATCATACCTTTCATATTTATAGAACCACTACCTCTGGGGAGTCATATGAAAGGATGTTCCTGAGTCAACCAACCATAACTCATGATCTGCATGTGTGATTAAAGAAGCCAAGTACACATCCCCTCCTTCTTCTGAGGAGGTTTTGGCTTCTATAAAAAGAGCATTTTTATATCCCTTCACTCTCTCAAAACTTTTGTATCTGCATTGCTTCTTGTACTGCCCTTATTTTCCACATATCCAACATACCTTCACAAACATTTTGGGAGATTTAGATCTCCCACTTGAGGACTTAGATCTATTTCTTTCCTGGGAGCGTCTTCTTACAAATAATGCATCTGTGCTCTATCCTTCCATGTTATTTCGCCTCATCTCCTCTAACAACAAGGACGATACCATATCAATGAAACTTAAAGCAATTGTATTACTACCTATGGCCACAACCAGAATATCCCACGAGTTTGGTAAAGAGCATAGTAAACTAATACACTTATCTTCATCTGGAATTTTAATATCAATAGATAATAAATGACTTACCACAATATTGAAGGCATTCATATGCTCTATCGTCGAGTCTCCATCTTTCATCCTTAGGTTATAGAACTTCTTCCATAGGAAAAAATTGTTTACCATGGACTTTAACTGATACAAATTCCCCAACTTATCCCATAATGCCTTGGTTGTAGCTTTCCCTGACACATTAAACAATATTGAATCTGAGAGACACAACCGGATCATGCTCTTTGCCTTACGATCCAACTTTTTCAAGTATTTTGTTGATGTTCCTGTAGGTGAAGTACCTGGATCTACCGCGATCCACTGATCTTTGTCTACCAATAGATCTTCTATCTTGAGCTTCCACATCCAAAAAAAAATCCCATTAAATTTCTCAATCTCTATTTTTTAACTGCTCACCATTTATTTTCACCTGAAGAATCAATACCATAGATCTCCCAATGTAACAAGGCTTATCACAGATCCAAGACAAACCCTTAACCACAAAGGCATACCCCTGAAGCCAATAATTGCTCTGATACCAAATGTATATTTTAATCTTGTGCGATTAATTACTGCAAACATATTCTAAATAAAACAGAAAAGATACAATGGTACACACACACAGACATTACACGCATATTTTTAACCTGGAAACCCAAATCGAGAAAACCAACAACCTATTTAGAGCCGCAACTCTAATATTCTATTCATCATATTCATTATTTACAATACAATATGCATATAGGATTCCATGACATCCAAACCCCTAATCCATTGACTCGGATTAGTCAACAACCCTAATTCCTTAACTAGAATTAGAAAAACCATCGACAAAATCCATGTGCCAAAAAACTGCCAAAAAATGACCAATTTTTTTTCTCGGGGGCTTCCGCCCTCAAACCCCCTCAACCCTCTTGGATGGAGGGTTCTAAGCACCCCCCAAACCCTCTTTTATCCCATATTATTTTACATTATATGAGATCAATGTTTCAAAGACTATAACACATACCCAACACTTTAAACAATAATTTCAATTCATATATTTTCCTTAAATTCCTTTAATTTACAATGTTTAACACATTGATACAAATCCTATGAAACTAACATATGATACTTAGCATTGTAAGGATTGAATAGTCTAGCAACTAACAATATCATTATTTCCAAGAGACCTTCTCATTATTTGATTTCTCTGTGAAAAGGAAATAATGCTAGAACTTCATCTATCTTTTTCACAATGTTAGAAGTGATAGGAGTGAAAGTCATGGACCTAAGTACATGAGAGAAAAGTAGAATGATCTATCAAAGTTGATCATTTTCTTTATCATAGTTTCCATTAGAATTAGTAGTTTACAATTGACCTTTGCAGTTTGCAGACATAGTGCACATCACCTCATACGTTTGCATGATCCTTCGGTTGACAATTAAAGTGAAGCTAAGAGTTTAGATAGATATATTGTTGCAATTCTTTGGCCCACCAACAACAAATTGAGAAAACTTCTTGGGCTCCATTTTAAAAGGAATTTCAACCCTAGACAATGAGTTGAGAAGAGGCTATGCCATATCCTTGAAAGTTATAGTAGTATTCTAGCCTATATTTACTTGTGGGGAAAGTAGGGATAACTTCCAAGGTTAGTCCAAATAGGTAGGAGTCCCTAGATATTGCCAACTTGGAGTGTTTCTAGATGTCCATAAGAGCTATTGTGCCTAACCTAATCATGTGCCTTTTATAGGACTCTAAGGGATGCTATAGTGGGAAAACCCCCCTGTGGACTACACTAGGGTTCAATCATGGAGGCAGAGCTAACCGTCTAAAGTCTCCTACTTTTAAGAACTATCTCGAAAATACCCCACATTCATGCATAATATACAAAGTATAAGGATCCGGTAGTCTTACATTAAACTCTGTGTCCGGCGTCGATCCTTTTTCATTCAATCGCTTCTCGACTGCAAGTCTCCTCCCAAGGCTGACCTACATTCACCAAAAGACAAACAAGAAACTATGAACATGCATCTTATATATGAATTAGTGGGTTAGATGTCATAACAAAATGTAAATCAAACATGAAGATTGAACACATCATATGGTGGGACGGAAAAATTACTTCATTATATTAATCTCACAAAGTCACTTACAAAATGAGATTGGTGACTGCTCCTCAAACCCAGTCCTAGGCTCCTCTTCACCAAGCTCCAATTGCTTCCATGTATCCTTCTTCTCTCACACTTCTCTCTAGATAACAGGCATAGGCTTATGAATAAGGGAAAAGGAAATAATAGGGAATTTTGGCTCAAAACTCACAATGTGGCTGCAAATTCTTGGGGCAAGGGGGGAAAGTGAAATGGGTAGAGTTTCACTGTAGCTATTATTTTTTTTGGAATGAGACCCCAACACCTCTTTTTATATGAAAAAAGGATGGTTATTCGGTTGGGTGGTCGGCTATATGTGGTGGATGAGTTGGGAAACTACCCAATAGCCCGTAATCTCAATGAATCCCTTGCAAATTTTTATTTTTCACAACTTTTGTGGGTATACGCAGGCCGTAATGGTGTAGCTAGCATATGTACGCGGGCAATAGTGGTACAGGGCACGTACGTATTCAAAAATTGTGTTTTTAAGAAGAGTTGTTCAGTGTTGGCTTGGCAAAATTAGTAAGTAAGATGGCCTAATGCCAGCTATGCATGTATGGTGCAATTTAGGGTTATAACAAGGGACTTAATGGGATTTGATCTAGAGACCTTCTTGAACTTTTGCAGAAGACCATATTCCAATCAAGCTAACCTTTGGGGATAATTATTAATTTATATACTCACAACCACTAGCATAAATCAATCTTACCTCAAGATCTTTTAAGCACGAATATTTTTACATCTCAATTTATTTGATCCCTTTAGACGCTTAATAGATACGAAATTAAGATGGATCTATGTTGGTAATCTACAATACTTTATTTCATTATTTTACATTCTCTTATAACTTAATTATGGAGTGGACAAGCCCTTCCACATATGATGGGAAATGTTATGGATGGTCATGTGATGATGTGAAGGTTATGGCATCAAGTCAAGTGCATGTGAATTTAAGATTTAAATTAGTAGAAATAAATATCTGCAACAAGTTTTTGTTTATATTTGACCACCTAATGATGTTTAGTCTATTAATCTCTTTCATGGTTCATTGGCTATTTTTTGTCTTCTTATATGAGATATTCTTTCACATTTATCTTAAACATTATAAATTACTTTCAATTTTATATTCTTTTACCTCAAACAAGCCATACAAATAAGCATGTATGTGGATGCAAATGCTAAGGGTTTGAAATTGGCATGTAAATTGGTGTGGTCTAAGGGTTTAGGATCAGATTATACTTCAAATAATCAAACTCATACAATGGGTGCTTCAAACAACCATTCTCTCACTTGAAGAGTTCTCTCCATGCAATCACATGACCTCTTATGCAGACAGATTTAAGTGATGACAAGGAAGAAGATGTTGATTGTGTGTGTACAAGTCACATTAAATCCTATTACAATCACTCATTTTTTATGTTTCTTAGTAAAGAAGAGTGGCACTTAAGTTGTGGTGATATAAGTTTTACAAAAGAGAAATTTGGGTATCCTCCTTAAGAGGAGTGTTTACATGCGTATTTAAAGGGATATTTATATGAATATTTTTTAAGACTTTCCTTGAGGCATAATGTCCATATATATGTGAGGGATGAGTTAAAAAATCCCTTATGATCATTATAATATTCACACTTAATAACTTTTTAGTTTTTTGTTGAGGGACAACATCTCGAATGGTTGGGAGGTAGGTCTCGTACTCTTCTCACCCAGGTTAAATTTTCGATGAGACATTTGGCCCATTGTGATAAGGCTAGAAGAGTATACGCCCCTAAGGAGTGGGACTCCCCATGGGTGTGTGTTTGGACATCTCGACCCTTGCTAAGTCATAAATTATTGATACATTTGGCTCATGAATTGTTAGATATACTCTTGGATTATAGTGGTAGCTAGTCAATTTGATCCTAGGCCTAACCCATATCATTTTGACAAGTTATCAATTTCCCATAGCTTATTAATAGTAACAATAATAATAACTTTTTATTTTTCTATTTAGGTGATGAGAGATATACTAATTACTTAAAATTAGTAATTCAAAATAATAAATAAAAATTTAGAAGATGGAAACATATACAACTTAGGGTTTTAATACAAAATAATAATAATAAAATTAAAATAATGAGCATAAATAGAGTGGGAGCCATTGATACCTTCTTGATGATTAATGTAAAAGACTTAGTTATATATTTAGATATATGCACATATTATTTTAATATTAAATAAATACTCTTATTAAAAGTTGGATCAGAAGGCAAAGAGCACAATCCAACTGTGTCTCTCAAATTTAGTATTATTGAATGTGTCAGAGGAAGCTACAACCAAGGATTCATGGGATAAGTTGGGGAAGTTGTATCAGTCTAAGTCCCTAGTAAGTAAACTATTCCCGAGAAAGAAGTTGTATAACTTGAGGATGAGAGATGGAGACTCGGTGGCAGAGCATTTGAACACCTTCAATACTATGGTAAGTGAGTTAGTATCTGTTGAGATTAAAATTTCAGATGTAGATAAATGTATCATTTTATTGTGTTCTTTACCAGACTTGTGGGATAGTCTAGTTGTGGCCATAGGTAGTAATACATCTGCCTTGAAATTTGATGAAGTGGTCTCATCCTTGTTGTCGGAGGAGATGAGACAGAAGAATATGGAAGGACAAAGAACAGATGCATTATTTGCAAGAGGACATTACCATGAAAGAAATAGATATAAGTTCTCAAGTGGGATATCTAAGTCTAAGGATAGATCTAAATATCCTGAAACATTTGTAAAGGTATGTTGGAGATGTGGAAAAGAAGGGCACTACAAGAAGCAGTGTAGATCCAAAGTTTAGAAAAAAAAGGGATCTGAAGAATCTCCTTCTACAAAAGAAATACCTCCAAGGAAGAAGGAGGGGATGTGTACTTGGATTCTTCAAACACACATGTAGATCATGAGGCATGGTTGGTTGACTTTGGTGCATCCTTTCACATGACTCCCAACAAAGAGTGGTTCTGGGAATATGAAAGGTATGATGGAGGTAATGTTTTCTTAGGTGATTATTCGACAACTAGAATCATAGGACGAGGAAAATTCAAGTTGAGGCTCATAGATGGAAGGATTAGAACACTGCCTGGTGTTCTGCACATCCTAGGTTTGGCTAGAAATTTGATTTATGTAAGAAAAATGGACGATGTAGGGGTAAAAACAATATTTGAAAAGGAAACCTGCAGGATGGCTCGAGGAGCAATGGTGTGGCTGAAGGGAGCTCAGTTTGGAACTCTGTATAAGATGCAAGGAAGCACTATTAGTGATGGGTGCTATAGTTCTATTGTTCCTGATATTGGAGTTGAAGAAAAAAGAACCCATATAGTCTCTGGAGAAAATGTTATGTTGTGGCATCAAAGACTGGGGCATTTCGAAGAGAAGTGTCTTCGTTGAAGGTATATATAACTTCTCTCTGGATTTTGATTTTTGTGAACATTGTGTATATGGGAAGAAGAATCGGGTAATATTCCCCTCTGGTGCACCAAGGGCAGAAGGAATCTTACAGCTAGTTCACAGTGATGTTTTTGGACCTGTGTCGGTCCCATCATTGGGAAAATATGTGTACTATGCCTCATTTATATATGACTTCTAGAGGAATACTTGGATATATTTCCTCACGAAGAAATCCGAAGTCTTTGACAAGTTTAAAGAGTTCAAGGCTCTTGTTTAGAATCAAATAGAGAGAAGAATTAAAATGTTGAGGACAGATAATGGAAAACAAATTTGCGAGAATGAATTTGAATAATTATGTAAGAAGTGCGGTATAGAAAGGCAGAATACTACTCCATAAACAACTCAACATAATGGAGTTGCAAAAAGGATGAACATGATGTTGATGGAAAAAGAAAGGTGCATGCTCAATGGTGTCAGGTTGCGGCAAGAATTCTGGGCAGAGGCAATGGGTACTGCATGTTACCTGGTCGACAAATAAGCCTCATCAACGTTGGATGACAAGACTCCACAAGAGGTATGGACTGGTAAGAAACCTTCTCTCACACATCTCAAGGTATTTGGTTGTGATGCATATGTTCATGTTCCAAAGGAAAACATGAGTAAGCTAGATAAGAAGGCTGAAAAGTGTATCTTTATTGGATATAAAGATGGTCTCAAAGGTTATAAGCTTTGGAACCCAAAAACTAAGAAGGTAGTGTATAGATGAGATGTGGTATTTAGAGAAACGAAGGATGTTGTTAAACATGAAGTCCTACCAAGTAAGGAAGAACCAGAGAAAATAGAGTTTGATTTAAAGGATGATGAATTAGACTTTACAAAAGAACAAGAATCAGAATCAGAAGAAGATCCTCATACTCCGATATTGAGGAGATTGGTTCGAGAAAAAAGGCTACCAGAAAGGTATACTCCATTTGATTTCCGTTATTTTTTCTTTGTCTATTATTGATGATGATCCTATAACTGTCAGGGAGGTAGTGAATTCAAAGGATGGAAATCTTTGGGAAAAGGCCATGGACAACAAAATGGCATCCTTGGATAATAATGAGGCTTGGGATCTAGTAGAGTTTCCAAATGGAAGAAATCCCATTGGCAGAAAATGGGTATTTAAAAAGAAGATGAATGCATAAGGAAAAGTGGAGAAATACAAAGATCGGTTAGTAGAAAAGGGTTATTCTCAGGTTGAGGGAATTGATTTTGGTGAGATTTTTTTTCATGTTTCCAAGTTAACCTCTATAGGATTATGTTATCTGTTGCTACTGCATTTGATTTTGAAGTAGAACAAATGGATGTGAAGATAACATTCCTACATGGGGATATGGAAGAAGAAATCTTTATGAAGAAGCCATAAGGATTTGTTGTGAAGGGAAAGAAGGAGCTAGTACGCAAGCTAAAAAAGTCCTTGTATGGTTTGAAACAATCACCAAGGATGTGGTATCAAAATTTTGATAGTTATATGTTGGGACATGGCTTCACAAGAAGCAAAAAGGATCATTGTGTGTATTTTAAATTAATTGTTGATCATTTGGTTTATTTGGTTTTGTATGTGAATGGCATGTTGTTGATAGGAAACAACAAGGAGATTATCTAGGATGTGAAAACTCAATTGTCCTCTAAATTTGACATGAAGGATCTAGGTGCTTCAAATTTCATTTTGGGCATGGAATTTAAAAGAGATCGAAAAAAGAGGAAACTCTGGTTAAATTAGAGAAAATATGTGGAGATAATATTGTAGAGGCTTAATATGAAGGAATGTAAACCGACCAAGGTTCCTATTCCTGTTGGTGTAAAGTTATTTGTGGATCAGTGTCCCAAGAAATAGGAAGAGGAGGAGGACACATCTCGTGTTCCATTTGCGAGTGTAGTTGGTAGTTTGATGTATGCAATGGTCTTTACTACTCCAGACATTGTACATGCAGTGGGAGTTTTGAGCAGGTATATGTTAAAACCAGGGAAGGAGCATTGGACAACAGTATAAAGGGTTTTCAGGTATTTGCGTGGCACTTCTAGCTATGGATTGTGCTACCAAGGAAGACCGGGGTTGGACAAAGTGTTGGATATACATGGCTTTGTAGATGCAAACTGGGATGGAGATATGGATCGTAGGATATATACAAGTGGATATGTGTTTAACTTGTTTGGAGGAGCAATAAGTTGGTTGAGCAAAAGATAGGTTGTAGTGGCACTTTCAACTACAGAAGTTGAATACATGGTAGCCACTCATGCAAGTAAGGAACCAGTATGGTTACAATGATTGTGTTAAGGTATTGGGTTGATACAACAAACTGTAAGGATAGATTGTGACAGTCAGAGTGCAATTTTTCTAGCGAAGAACCCGACTTATCATTCAAAGACAAAGCATATTGATATTTAATATCACTTTGTGAGAGACATGGTTGCCGAAAAGAAAGTGTTGTTGATGAAGTTGGACACTTTGAAGAATGTTGTAGATTCATTTAAAAAATCTGTGAGCACTAAGAAATTTTCTTGGTGTAAAGGATCAATGGGCATTTCTGCCCTGGATTGTTGACTATGTAACCCTGTAACCCCTTTGCATGCAAAGAAAACAACAAGTGGGAGAATGTTGGGTATGTGTTATATTCTTTGTAGGAGTTGTAGTGCATGTGTTGTGTTGAGCGCATAGGGGGGGGTGAAAGGCCCCCCGTGCGGGGGTTCGGGGGCAGTGCCCCCGAGAAATGTTTTTTGCCTCAGGAAACGTGTTGGATTTTTGCCTCGACTTTCGTGTCCATTATTGGGTGGTTTTTCGACACATGGTTTTTTGCCGATGGTTTTCTATTTCTGGTTAAAGAATTAGGGTTTTTGACTAATCCAAGTCATTGGGTTAGGGTTTTAGATGTTGTTGGATCCTATATTTATATTGTATTGTAAACAATGTATCACTATGAATGAATATAGAATATGCTAGTTTTCTTGGTTTGGGTTTCCAGGGGAAAAATCTCTGTGTAATGCTTGTATTTTCCATTGTATCTTTTCTGTTCTTTTACTAAAAATCGGTTTGTCGTAAATATAGTACAAGGTTAAAATCTACACTAGGTACCGTGCTGAACAAAATTCACTGGAAAAAAAAATCATAAGATTTATAATATTATGATACATAAATATTTTGCATACCTTGACGATTTCTATTATATTCCAATTTCCATAGGTGAGGTGTCATTCTTCATGGTTTTTGTCCATTCTCTTCTTTACCATTC
>JZKD02S0196181.1:91839-111554 GCA_000966675.3 Picea glauca | reverse complement strand
ATAAATCAGATCTGAAGATTAAATCTATTTTGACAACTTTATCTATACAGATCTACATTTCTAGATTAGGTCTATTAGTTTTTGTTTGATCTATATCAGATCCATTAAATCTATCCTTTTTTACCATTCGATTTTTCTTTTTCAGTAGTTCGATAACTATGGTTATTAGGCAAAACGTGCCTATACTAATCAAACACCTCATTTCCTAAACTTCCTGAATGACAAGATTTTATTCTAGGACCACAAACTGGACATGCAAATTTACCCTTTGTTTGAAGACCTAGAAGATATATGAATTAATGTAGCAAATTATGATAACAATTTTTAAAAATGCATGATATTTTCAAAAAATTATATAATATTCAAGAGAAATGAAAAGTTACATACCACAAAAATGTGTTAACCTGGGAGCATCATGAATTGTCCATGCAATTGTTCCATGGAATTGAAATCGTTTTTCCCCTATTGGTCTAGAGATGTCATACATAGTGATGCCATCCCATAATTACAACAACTAATTGATAAGAGGCTCAATATATACATTCATATCTTCAACTTGGTACTTACCTAATTGGTTCAACATACATTAATTATATTTAGTTATACGTCCTTATATATAAATGATATAATTATCATGAACGAAACAAAGAAATGAAATATTATGTCATACTTTCAAGTAAATAAAGACAAGCTAATTAAATACCTGGAACAATCATTGCCAACATTGTGTGCTCTCTCTTTATCGACATCCAAGGAGGAAGGTTATTGTTTATAACAAAAATGATCCACACTGAGTAAGTAGAACAAAGCTCTCCAAATTGATTGACACCATCAACTGCCAGTGAAAGTCTAACATTACGAGGTTATTATTTAAAAATTGGCCATTTTTCTTCGATGTTCTTCAATGCAGAACCATCTATAGGCATTCAAAGAACATCAACTTCACTTTTGTTCTTTGCATGGAAATCCATAAACTGTGCTATACTTTGGAATCCGAACAACCGTTGGAAACGTGGAATTATGGGAATATAACGTAGAACTTTATGAGGAACCTTTTTTTGTTGCTTGATCGGTTCTATATCTACTTATTTGACATTGTGGAAATTCATTTTTTTATGCATATTGTCCATAGTATATGATATGATCATTAGGACATGCATCAATAGCTTGGTACTCCATTCAAATTTCTTTCATAATCAAAGATATTTCTCGATATGTGCATGGTAAAATATTTGACAGTGGTAATAGAAATTCAACTAACAATCTACACCATTCAAAAAAATAAGTCAATGTAAATAATATTAATCATAAATATCACATCCCTACTTTACGAATTAATTAACAATAACAATATAGAAAAATAGTCAACCTTTATGTATATGTCAACATGACATAAATAATACATTACATACCTTAGGATCTGTGTGAGACAGGTGTTTGATAAACCATTCAAAACCTTCAAGTTCACCAACAACAATATAACAGATATAATATTTGTTGTTGAGCCTTCATAAAGAGGTTGTCGTGACTTCTGGAGTAGAGGATCAACATCATGAATATCATCCTGGTCTTCCTCATCCATTGGAGCAAATGCATCTTCGATCAGTCTATGTATCTCATCTTCCTAATTTGTATCAATAACATTATCTCCATCCATATCATCATTAAGAACTCAATCTTCAATATTTTTATCTCCATGTTCCTCACCTTGTAAAGTAGTATTTCTGCTACTACTTGGCAAACAACTATCCGGCGGTCGACATTTTGAGGGCATTGTCTTTATATTTACAAACAATGTATTAAAATTAGTGTGTATAGAACATATATTAAAAAGATAAAACATTTGAAAAATACATGACATGATCACTATTACAAAGAATACATTATATATTGAATAATGTCTTACCAAGGGATGATATTCATAACCCCAATCAACGTGCCCCTTCTCCCTACAATGTTTTTCAGTTGTTGTTATTAAAATTCTTCTTGTTTGCAAGCCTCCAATGTTGCTCTAAATTGTGCAAGTCTCCTTGCATTTTCATTCATAGTATATATTAGTTTGACACGATAATTTCCTATAAGAACCAATTAAATATTTAAAAAATTAAATTTTGTTAAAACATTGAAAAAAATTAAAATTAAAACTTCATATACTTTGAGGTTGAATCATAGGAAATATATGTTGCAATGATAAATTTTGAAAAACATAATTTAAAAATTCATATACTTCGATGTTCAATCACATGAAATATATGTAGCAATGTTAAATTTCGAATAAATAAATAAATTTTGTTAAAACATTCATGTTAAAAAATTTTGAAATTAAAATTTCTTAGCATAGCTTTATATTAAAAGAGACGGAAAAATTAAAAATACCAACCTTGCAAGTCTAAAATCCGAGTTACGTAGATCGAGAATTGGATGTGTTAAAGTAGTATGTGACATAAAAAATCATGGCTCAAACAATCACCAACAAAATTGTCACAACTATAGAAAAAATTTCGAAATTTGTCCTAAGGACATGTATTTATATATCGATTCTCATCTATATAGGGATGAAAATAAACGAGTTGACCCTGGAAAAAGTCAATACCCATTGCACTGCACGTTTGGCTTGCACACGTGGCACAAGTGTCGATATAGAGACTAAAATTCGTGGATATATAGACGATTTTCTGAATGTGTCGCTATATCGATGAACATAAGGGCCAAACCAATTTTTTTTTTAAATAAAGACAAAATTTTAATGTATTTTTCCACGAATTATAGAAACGTGGAAATATTCTGTTGCATTTTGGGCCCATATGTACTAGTGAAACCAGACTGTCACACGAGTCTGGTAAAGAGTTTAGTAAACTGATACACTTATCTTCGTCTGAAAATTTAATATCAATAGATAATAAATGACTTACCATATTATTGAAGGCATTCATATGCTCTATCACTGACCCTCCATCTTTCATCCTCAGGTTATACAACTTCTTCCGTAGGAAAAATTTGTTTATCAGGGACTTAGACTAATACAAAGTCACCAACTTATCCCATAATGCCTTGGTTATAGCTTCCCCTGACACATTCATCAATATTGAATTTTCTTGTGAATTTGTAGAAGATGGTGAAGAATGTCAATATGATTCCCCTTCCTTACTGCTTATGTATTGTCGTTCGTCGACCTTCAAAACCTCATGGTTGGAGTCGATTTGGATCCCATGAATATGCCTTGCATCCCCACCTCCCTTCGGATCCATACATCCCTTACAACGTCCGATGATCGATCCAACGACTCCTGAACCACCTTGGAGAAACCCCTCCTGTCCTGTTGCAATAATATAAAATCCCCATCCAACAAAAATGTATGCTCGCTACTTCCCATGTCACCATCATAATACAATAGGTCATCATCCCCACTAACATGCATCGGGATTAAAATTTTGTACTCTCGCCTACCAAAGCCTCTAATCCCTAGAAACATCTAGTGCTCAAATGATCCTAAAATGTGACACGCAATATGAATTTTCCTGCCACCAACATTAATGAACCAGGGTTGAAAACCCTAGAGGCTTTGTTTGTATTCAATATTGCATCTTGAATTATCAATATCATGTTCCATGTTTTTCCCATAGATATCATGACTTATACCTATCTAATCAAATATAATTTACTTAGTTTCAAATAATGTGATATACGCTTCATCTTAAAGTGTTTTTGATGGGTTTTGTGTGACGCTAATATTTGATTAATGTGTTCCACAAGAAGGAAATAGTGTAGCCTTGGTGAAGAGATTAAACCCACAAGAAAAATTGATTCCATTTACTTATTACCATAGACCACTTTGTTGAATGGTTGAGAAATTTAAGGGATGTTGTCTCTTCACAATATTTAGAGCTACTAGGACTTGGAGGCATCCATAAGGACCTCAAGCAATTTGATCCCATTTTGATCTCAAGGATTCAAATTGACTAAGAGGGAAAATAATCCCTTCGAATAGTCTGCATACAATTAGGAAGTTAAGGGACAAATCCCACCAATCAAGGGATTGATTGGAGAGGTTATATAGGAGACTCTATTAAATTATAAATAGAGCATAGTTGATAGAGTAGGATAACTAGTTAGTTTTCTCATTTCATTTCCTTACTACTATTCAAGTTAATTCGAATTGTGGTGAAGAGGTAGAATTCTACCCTCATGTTATATAACTTTTTTTTGAATAAATGAAACATAGTTTTGTTAAATTTTTAAGTGTTTGAGTGTCTCCAAGAGTTTCAAGAACTTCCTTGAGTAGGTCCCACTCAAGGAAAGGACTAGGAACCCCTCTGACTATTTTCTTTCTTATGTTTTATTTATGTTTTGTAAGTAGACTAACATTTGTAGAAAACAAAGCACTAGTATATTTCACTTTTCCAGCATCACTTTCATTTCCTCCATTTCTTTATGTAGATTTTAACCTTGTACAATTAATTACTACAAATAGATTCTTAATAAAATAAAAAATACGCAATGACATACACACACATTACACATAGATTTTTTACCCTGGAAACCCAAACTGAGAAAACCAACAACCTGTTGAGATCCACACCGTTAATCTTCTATTCATCATAGTCATTGTTTATAATACAATATACATATAAGATCCCGTGGCATCCAAACCCCTAATATATTGACCCAAATTAGTCAACAACCCTAAGTCCTTAACCAAAATTAGAAAAACAATTGGAAAAAAACCATGTGCTGAAAAATTGCCAAAAATTGATCAATTTTTTTTCCTTGGGGGATCCTGCCCCTAAACCCTCACAACCCTCCTGGCTGGGGGGTGTTAAGAACCCCCCATACCCCATTTTCTCCCATACTAGTGTATAATACATGGGATCAAATTTGCAAATAATATAACACATATACAACATTCTCCCACTTGTTGTTTTCTTTGCATACAAGGGGTTATGGGATTACATAGTCAACAATATAGGGAAACAATGCCCATAGATCCTCTACACCAAGAGAAATTCTTAGTTCTCACAAATTTTGTTAATGAAATTGCAACATTTTCCAAAGGGTCCACCTTCATCAACAACACCTTCTTGTCTTCAACCATGTCTCTCGTAAAGTGATACTGAACACCAATATGCTTTGTATTTGAACAATAAGTTGGGTTATTCTCTGGGAAGATTGCACTATGACTATCACAATATATCCTTACATCTAGTTGTACCAACCCAATACCTGAACACAATCTATGTAATCATATTTATTCCTTTCTTGCATGAATGGTTTCCACGTATTCAACTTCTGTAGTTGAGAGTGCCACTATAGACTGTCTTTTGCTCATCCAACTGTTTGCTCCTCCAAATATGTTAAGCCGTTATACCCACTTGTAGATATTCTATGATCTAGATATCCAACCCAATTTGTATCCATAAATACATGTATGCCCAACACTCTGTCCAATCCTGGTCTTCGTTGGTAACACAATCCATAATTGTTAGTGCACACAAATACCTGAAAACCCTATTTTCTGTTGTCCAATGTTCCTTCTCTAGTTTTGACATATACCTGCTCAAAACTCCCACTACATGTGCACTGTCTGGTCTAGTACAGACCATTACATAAGTCAAACCACCAACCACACTCGCATATGGAACACATGACATGTCCTCTTTCTCTTCATGTGTCTTGGGACACTAATCCACAAATAACTTTACAACTACAGGAATAGGAATCTTGAACGACTTACATTCCTACATATTAAACATCTCCAATATGTTCTCGACATATTTCCTTTGATTTAACTAGAGTTTCATATTCTCTCAATCTCTTTTAATTTCCATTCCCAAAATGAAATTTGCAGCACCAAGATCCTTCATGTCAAATTTAGAGGACATCTGAGTTTTCACACCCTGAATAATCTCGTTGTTGTTTCCTATCAACAACATATCATCCACTTACATGACCAAATAAATAACATGATCACCAATTAATTTGAAATACACACAATGATCCGCTTTGATCCTTGTGAAGCCAAGTCCCAACATATAAGTATCAATTTTTTGATACCACATCCTTGGTGATTTCTTTAACCCATATAGGGACTTTTTCATCTTGCATACTAGGTCCTTCTTTCCCTTTGCAACAAATCCCATTTGTACTACTTCAAAAGAAAACACAAAAACAACATATAAAATAAATCTAATAGAATTTAACTTGGCAACAAGAGAAAAAATCTCACTAAAGTCAATTCCCTCAACCCGAGAATAACCTTTCTCTACTAATCGATCTTTATATTTCTCCACTTTTCCTTTCTACATTCAAATTATTTTAAAAAAACAATTTTCCACCAATGGTATTTCTTCCAGTTGAAAACTCCACTAGACCCCAAGCCTCATTCTTATCCAAGGCTTCCATTTCTTCAACCATGGCCCTTTTCCATAGTTTTCCATCCTCTGAATCTACTGCCTCCTTAAAATTTCTAGGATAATCTTCAGTAATAGATGAAGCAAAATTTGAACTAAAATCAGGTGGAGTATACCATTCCAATTTCCTTCTTTCTTGAACTGATATCCTCAATATTGGAGTATGAAGATATTATTCTTCTGATTCATGTTCTTATATAAAGTCTGATTCACCATCCTTCAACTCAAAATCTCTTTTCTATGGTTCTTCCTTCCTTGGTATGTAACACCATGTTTCCCCCAGTCTGTAAATATAACTATCTCGACCAGAAAAACTACGGAAAACTCAAATGTGTGAATGTTTGATTTGATGGACCTTTATATAAAAGGTTGATGGATGTAAATTTATTATGAATATGTGTTGCATGACTGATGGAAAGGGGATGCACTAAAAGAGACCATGATTGCTAATAAAAAGGTGGTGGAAGGGACCCAGAGCAGTTGCGTTAACTTCCATCGAACCAGTACCATACTGGTTTTTACTTTCTCAAGACCAAAACAAATCTCTAGCCCAGGAATGAATTTCAGTCAGGATAGTAGGTGGGGAGGCTCCTCAAGATTTAATGAGGGGATGGGGCGGACCGCCCATCCGTAAGGCTCCCAGACCTGACCACAAATGGGAAAATTCGCGCCACGTGCAATCTTTCCAGGGGATGCAAGAAAGAAAGCGTGGGTGTGGGGCAGAGGGAAAATAGAATAGGTCGCAGAACATAACCCAAGCTATGAAATTAGAAGGAGTTCTGAACACGGGAGAAGGAGAGTAACCTTCGTCCTTGTCTATTTTTCTGTATAGGGAGAAGGATAGTAACCTTCGTCCCTAACTTTTGTTGAATTGGAAGTAAGAGATTGGATCTCAGAGCATCATGGCCTAAGCGCGGGGGTGGCTAGTGATAAATCCGTTGGGAGTGACTGGGCCTATGGTTGGGTGGAAATGAGCACCCCTCTCAGTAGTCGCATCATGCCTTGTGGTTCTGATAAGTGGTTTATGCCTTGTATTTTGAATTGAATATCATGGATACGTGATCATGTTTATATGCCCATAAATGGTTTCTTTATGCTATGATTTCCTGGTATTTTAGATTCGAAATAATAAATTTATGTGTATACTTATATGCCACAGTTAGTTTCTGTATAAACCGAGTAACTCCGGAGCATGAGTCTGTTCCACTGATAATTGTCCCATCTGCCTGATTCTCATGATGTTCTGGTTTAATCCCCCAAAATCACCTTCCCCAGGGAATTGCATCATGTCCCAAAGTTGGAGTAAGCTCCTTGGTATGGCTACCACTACGGTAAACCCACAAGGTTACCCTACCCCGGTGTCATAGCTCATAATTCGGTGAGTTAGGAAGGCACTTCATTCAGGACAGTAGCCCAGGGACTTTGAAAAGTACCCAAGCCCTTATCCAGAAACCCAACTAAGATTAGGGATAATTTCCCAAGAACCATATGAAGATTCATATGTCCCATGTCTGAAAACCCTGTGCAGGAAGGGTTAGATCTCAAAGGTTTCGGAGTCGTGGGAGTTGAAGCTTTGAGAGATTGAATTTCATTACCCAAGTTCAGAAAGGATAGTGAGTCCAATTATCAAAAGGGAGTATCCTTTCATTTGGTAGATGAACAGACGAGATCCTTTCGGAAGTATCCCAGGTCTATCAGGACCAATGGATCTAGAGGAGGAGTGTAGGTGTTAACACCTCGACCCTTTTAGTATTTGCAAGTAGCGATGGAATCAGGACCATAGATCCCAAGATCCGTCGAGAGCTACCTTGACCGTCGATCTTAACCCTTGTGTAGGTGGGAGAATGGACTCGTCAAAGTCCTGAAAGTACCGAAGTGATCGAAATCGTCCATCGACAGAGGACACGTGGCGGAGGATCAACGTTTCATTGACCTGCTGCTGAAGGAAGTCAAAGGGTAGATTTTTGTGAACTTGCGAGACCCGAACTCATGATTTGATCTGAACCGTCGGATCACACGAGGACCATGATCGTTTATCTGGGCACGGGGATATTGAGATTTTGGGGTTCGAGCTTTAGAAAGATAGGCATTGGTTCTGTTCCAACTTCGCGAAACGTGAAGTCCCAACGAGTTCGAAAGATTAAGCCCTTGATCATGACAAATGGTCATGTGAGCGGAAGATTAAGGGAGGAGCTACCAAAGATCGAGATTTCAGGGAAAGGAGAATCAGAGATGGCTCACGTTCATTATCTCGATACATGAAATCGTGACACAATCATTGATGTCGATCGAGGGGATAGCACATGACCGTATATCTGGCCTTGGACAGAAACCAAAGATCGAGAATTCGAGAAACAAGAGTCAGGATTGACTCGCTTGCAGAAGTCCCGAAGTCCTGAAGGCATGTGGTTGTGACCACATGCCTTTTTATAGGCATGTGGTCACAACCTGTGGTCGCATAAGTGAATCTCACACCTTGGTCATGTTCACATTGATAGGGTCTCAATAGGGCATGTGGATCAGATATCGGGATTTCAGTAGGAAATTGAAGAGCTAATCTAACTCTTGAACGAGAAATTTTATTTAGTTCTCGTTCTAAGCATGGGGGCGTTACAAATTGGTATCAGAGCATGTTTACAACACTCAGCCTGTTTGGGCTCATGGATGAGCACATTAAAAGGCAACATCTTACCTTACTCCCTTCCTAAAAAGGTTGGTTAAGCCCTTATTATAGAAATACTGACAACTTACTGTTGTGTGTGTATGCATTTCTACCATGTGTATGCATTTAAGAAATATGAATTATCTGTTGGTTATGAATGAATGTAATGTTAGCTAACAATAAGTGTTTTGTTTGCACGCAAGCGGAAGATCAACCACGAAAAACTGCAAATGTAGAGAATGGTGACATGCCACGAAGTGGGGGATGGCTCCCACAATAGAGACGAAGATTCTGATGAAAGGAGGGCGTTAGAGACCCCTCTAGATCTAGCTAAGACTGTGAGGAGTCTTGTGGCTGAACTAAAAATATGCAAAGCCGAAAACGAGAGGTTAATAAAAGAGCAAGAGAAGAAAACGAAAATTAATGCAGTTTTGCTACAGAGTTTATCCGACATACAAAGACAACTGCAACATGAACCTGACACCAGTCACGTGGACCGACGACAAACAAAGAGGAGCCAAAGTCCACCTGAGATATGGAAACATGGTATTTTAAGTGGCCACAGTGGGAAGAGCACCTCGAGAAATTTCCACCTCGGAAACAGGGGAAAGGTGCCAGACGATTCCTCTGAAAAGGAAACTAGCGACACAAAGGGATCTTCTAGTAGCAGAACTAGTTCACACTCTCGAAGAAAACAAAAGAAACAAAAGTACCCCAACGGTCATAATCACGAAGAAATCTAGAAGGCCAAACCACCCTCTTTCGATGGAGATATTAATAAGGGAGAGGATGCAGAGGCCTGGCTGCTTGGACTAAATAAGTATTTCAGAGTCCATGATTTCTCAGAAAACTTGAAGGCCCGAGTAGCCACTTTCAACCTAAATGGAAAAGCTTCCATTTGGTGGGAAGACCTTAAGAATGTGAAAGGAATTCATGAAGAAGACCTATCTTGGGAACGGTTTGAAAAATACTCCAGGAAGAAGTATATGTCGAAAAAGTATTTCGATGAAAAGACTAAAGAATTCTATGAACTCAAGTTGGGGCAACTCACTATAAAGGAATATGTAAGAAGATTCCTTGATTTGTTGAGGTACGTACCCTACATAAAAGAAAAAAATGAAAAGGTGCAATGATTCATCAGTGGGATACCTAAGGACTATCAGAATAGGATTGAGTTTGACAAGCCAAGGACCCTAGAAGACACTATCCAAAAGGCAAGATATTGTTACAAATAGTTTGGGCTTCGGATAGAACCTCGTGAAGGCCAAAAGCAGAAGAATAGTTCGGGATTCCAGAAAAAGGGATTTAAATCCCCAATATTTAAAAACTATAAGAAGGATTCAAAGATGAGATTTCCAACCTAAAGTGTACACCAACTGAATTTCCCCTCCCAGAGTGGAAATAAACCTTTTGTATCAACCCCAAGGAAGGCTGATAACACAAAGAAAGAAACCTTGAAATGTTGGGGTTGTGGAGAATAACATCTACTGAGGGACTGCCGGCACCGACAACATAACAACAGGATAATTTACAACGTCCAAGAAGCCACCACCGTCAATAACCTAGCTAGGAGTATGTCACGAATTTATGCAATTGTGGATAATACACAAGCCGACCACCAAGCTTCAGTGGTGGAGATGGAAGGTATGATCACCAACCATCTAGTGTCTATTCTAATTGACCCTGGTTCAAATTTGAGTTATATAGCTCCTCAGGTTGTTGATAAGTGTAAATTACAACCACATAAACATGCCAAGCCATGGTTGGTATAGTTAGTCACTGGCACCAAAAGAAAGGTTGCAGAGGTCATACCATCTTGCCAATTCACTATGGGTGGATTCCCCACCCAAGAAACCCTTAACATACTACCCCCTAGGATCGTATGACCTGTTGATTGGTATGGACTGGCTAGCCACATATAAAACCCGACTGGACTGTTACCATAAAACTTTAGAATTTGTAAGTGAAGAAGGGAGAAGGATAACCCTTCAAGGATCAAAAAATATGTCTCGATGAGATGAATATCAGACCTTCAAATGAGAAAGTATTGCAAAAATGGATGTCCACTATATGTGATACAAGTGTTGAAATCAGTTGAGGATGACAGACCAAGCCTCGAAGACCACCCCATACTAAGAGAATATAGAGATGTTTTTCCAGAAGAGGTACCAGGTCTACCTCCTAGAAGGGACATTGAATTTTCGAGAGAACTTGCACTAGAAGTGGTGCCAGTGTCTAGGACACCCTATAGGATGAGCACACCCGATCTAGTTGAGCTTAAATTATGACTAAAATAAATGATGGAAAAATGCTATATCTAGCCCAGTGTGTCTCCATGGGGAGCACCAGTCCTGTTTGTGAAGAAGAAAGATGGTACCCTCCGACTGTGCATAGATTATAGAAAACTCAATAAGGTAACCATAAAGAACAAGTACCCCTTACCTAGGATCGATGACTTGTTCGATCAATTGGGAGGTGCATCCATCTTCTCAAAGATTGACTTGAGATCTAGATACCATCAAGTCCGAATCAAGGGTGAAGACATCCACAAAACCGCCTTCAGGACGAGATATGGTCACTACAAGTTTGTGGTAGTACCATTTGTATTAACCAATTCCCTTGCCACTTTTATGTGCTTGATGAACAATGTGCTCAACAAATTCCTAGACAAATTTGTACTGGTTTTTATTGACAATATCTTAATCTACTCCAAGAATAGAGAGGAACATGAGGAACATCTTAGACTTGTGCTTCAAGTGCTAAGAGAACATCAACTCTATGCCAAATTTAGCAAGTATGATTTTTTCTAGAAGGAAATACATTATTTGGGCCATGTCATATCTGAAGAAGGGGTAGCAGTAGACCCTGATAAGATCAGGTCTATCATGGAATAGCCTACCCCAAAGGACGTTTCGAATATCGAATTCTTTATGGGATTAGTAGGATACTATAGGATATTTATAAAAGGATTCTCCAAGATTGGTTGTCCAATCACTACCTTCCAGAAGAAGGGAGCTAAATTCATGTGGACACAAGAATGTGAAGAAAGATTTCAATCCCTGAAATACCTTTTGACCCACACACCCATGTTGAAGATCGCCGATCCCAAAAATGACCTCATGTGCACAGATGCCTGCAAGGAAGGGCTCGGAGGATTCCTTATGCAAGAAGGAATCGTAGTCTGCTATGAATCTCGAAAATTGAATGAGCACGAAGTCAACTATGTGACCCATGATCTAGAGCTGGCTGCCATAGTGCACGCCTTGAAAATTTGGAGACATTATCTCATGGGTAGGAAATTTTTACTTATGACAGACCATTGTGGATTGTGAAACCTATTTGACCAACCGAAACTCAATGCTAGACAAGCTACGTGGATGGCCCTCCTTAGCGAGTTTGATTTTGAAATCAAACATATCAAAGGAAAGGAAAATAAGGTGGTTGATGCCCTTAGAAATTCACCTGGCAGTTGTGAGCACTTGCGAGACGAATGTCAAGGAAAGAGTCAGGAATGCACAAGAAACAGGCACATTCTTCCAGACCGTGACCTTGTACCTGGAGCAAGAACCTGCAGGGATAAAGTTTGAAGGCTACCATATGCTAGATGGAGGTCTGCTAACTTACAAAAACAAATTGTGACGACTTGAAGAGGTTCATAATGGAATAACTACATAAAAGACCATATACTGGTCACCTAAGATACCAGAAGATGATCACGACCACCAGGAAAGAATTCTATTGGCCTAGATTGAAGAAATACATATATGATTATTTAGCCAAATTTATAGAATGCCAACAAGTTAAAGCAGAACACCAACACCCAGCAAGATTTAGTACAACCACTACCAATCCCAGAATGGAAATGGGAAACCATCTCCATGGATTTCATCACCGGATTACCAACATCGACCAGATAGAATGACGCCATCATGGTAGTGGTGGACAAATTAAGCAAGTCCGCTCACTTTATTCCCGTCAAATTGACTTGCAAGGAAATATATATTGCCAACATATTCATGAAAGAGATATTCCGAATACACGACATGCCAAAGGAAATCATGTCTGACAGAGACACGAAATTTACTTCAAACTTTTGCAAATCCTTGATGGATGGTCTGGAGACCAAATTATTGTTTATCATAGCCTATCATCCTCAAAATGATGGAAAAATGAAAAGAGCGAACCAAATATTAGAATACATGCTATGGATGCATGTAATGCATCAACCTAAAAGGTGGGAAGATTACTTGCCACTGGTGGAATTTGCCTACAACAATGGCTACCAAGAATCACTGAAGATGAGTCCTTTCAAAGTCCTCTATTGTAGGCTGTGAAACACTCCAATCAGTTGGAGTAATCCTGTAAAAAAAAATTACTATTGGACCCGACATGTTGAAATAAATGGAACAACAAGTGATTTAGATAAAGAAAAATCTGAAAATCACTCAGAACAGACGTAAACTTTACGCCGACAGAAAGAGAACCCCGAGAGAATTCAAGACGAGAGATCACATCTATCTCAGAGCTAGGCCCAAAAATATTTCTCTAAGGATGGGCGCTTGTGCCAAGTTGGCACATCAGTATTGTGGACCCTTTGAAGTTCTAAATAGAGTGGGACCTGTAGCCTATAGGCTAGCACTCCCTCCCATAGAAAAAGCACATAATGTTTTACATGTTTCATTGTTGAAGAAATATGTACATGATTCTAATCATATGATTGACTGGTCTATGATCCAGGTGGAGCCGAAGGGAGAATTCCTACCAGAACCTCAATGCATACTAGACAGGAAGGAAACCCCACTCAAGAACCGAACCATTGCACAGGTCAAGGTGCAGTGGAAACACTTTGGCCCAAATGAGGCTACGTGGGAAATGGAAGATGCCATGAAACATGCATATCTGATTTTGTTTACTTCTGTGTATACACGTCATGTTGATAGATAGAACATTGAGGACGATGTTCCTTTAAGGGGGAGGGAATTGTAACACCCTGTTTCCCCCAGTCTGTAAATATAACTATATTGGCCAGGGAACTATGGAAAACTCAAAGGTGTGAATGTTTGATTTGATGGACCTTTGTATAAAAGGTCAATGAATTTAAATTTGTTATGAATATGTGTTGCATGACTATTAGAAAGGGGATGTGCTAAAAGAGACCACGATTGCTAATAAAAAGGTAGTGGAAGGGACCCAGAGTAGTTGCGTTAACTTCCACCGAACCAGTACCATATTGGTTTTTACTTTCTCGAGACCAAAACAACTCTCTTGCCCAGGAATGAATTTCAGTCAGGATGGTAGGTGGGGAGGCTCCTCAATATTTAATGAGGGGATGGGGTGGACCGCCCATCTGTAAGGCTCCCAGACCTGACCACGAACGTGAAAATTCGTGCCACATGCAATCTTACCAAGGGATGCAAGAAAGAAATCATGGGTGTGGGCAGAGGGAAAAAAAAGAGATCATAGAACATAACCTAAGCTCTGGAATTAGAAGGAGTTCTGAACACATGAGAAGAAGAGTAACCTTCATCCTCGTCTATTTTTCTGTATAGGGAGAAGGAGAGTAACCTTCATCGCTAACTTATGTTCAATTGGAAGTAAGAGATTGAATCTCAGAGCATCGTGGCCTAAGCGCGGGGGTGGCCAGTGATAAATCCGTTGGGAGTGACTGAGCCTATGGTTGGGTGGAAATGAGCACCCCTCTCAGTAGTCACATCATGCCTTGTGGTTCTGATAAGTCTTTTATGCCTTGTATTTTGAATTGAATATCATGGATATGTGCTCATGTTTATACGCCCATAAATGGTTTTTGTATGCTATGATTTCCTGGTATTTTAGATTTGAAATAATGAATGCATGGGTATACTTATATGCCATAGTTAGTTTATGTATAAACAGAGTAAGTCCAAAGCATGAGTCTGTTCCATAGAGAATCATCCCATCTGCCTAATTCTCATGATGTTCTGGTTTAATCCTCCGAAAGCACCTTCCCCAGGGAATTGCATCATGTCCCAGAGTCAGAGTAAGATCCTTGGTATGTCTATCGCTACGGTAAACCCACGAGGTTACCCTGCCCCAGTGTCATAGCTCATAACTTGGTGAGTTAGGAAGACACTTCATTTATGACAGTAGCCTAGGGACTTTGAAAAGTACCCAAGCCCTTATCCAGAAACTTGACTAAGATTAGGGATAATTGCCCAAGAACCATCTGAAGGTTCATGTGTTTCGGGTCTGGAAACCTTATGCAAGAAGGGTTAGATCTTGAAGGTTTCAGATTCGTGGGAGTTTGAAGCTCCGAGAGATTGAATTTCGTTACCCAGGTTCAGAAAGGATAACGAGTCCAATTATTGAAAGGGAGTATCCTTTCGTTTGGTAGACGAACGGACGAGATCCTTTCGGAAGTATCCCAAGTCTGTCAAGACCAATGGATCTAGAGGAGGAGAGTAGGTGTTAACGCCTCGACCCCTTCAGTCTTCGCAAGTAGCGATAGAATCAGGACCGTAGATCCCAAGATCCATCGAGAGCTACCTTGACCATCGATCTTAACCCTTGTGTAGGCGGGAGAATGGACTCGTCAAAGTCTTGAAAGTCCCAAATTGATCAGAACTGTCCACCAATAGAGGACATGTGGTGGAGGATCAATGTTTCACTGACCCATTGTTGAAGGAAGTCAAAGCGGAGAGTTTTGTGAACTCGTGAGACTCGAACTCACGATTGGATCTGAATCGTTGGATCACAGGAGGGCCATGACTGTTGATCTGGGCGCAAGGATATCAAGAGTTTGGGGTTCGAGCATTAGAAAGATAGGCATTGGTTGTGTTCCAACTTCACGAAAAGCGAAGTCCCGACAAGTTCAGAAGATTGAGCCCCCGGTCGTGACAAATGGTCATGTGGGCGGAAGATTAAGGGAGGAGCTACCGAAGACTGGGATTTTGGGGAATAGAGAGTTAGAGTTGGCTCACGTTCATTATCCCAATACGCAAAATCATGACACCATCACAGCCGTTGATCAAGGGGATAGCACAGGACCATATACCTGGCCTTGGACAGAAACCAGAGATTGAGAATTTGGGAAACAAGAGTCAGGATTGACTCACTTGCAGAAGTCCCAAAGTCCCAAAATGCGAAGCGCCTTTTTATAGGCATGCGGTCACAACCTGTGGTCGCATAGGTGAAGCTCCTGCCTTGGGAATGTTCACGTTGATAGGGTTTGAATAGGGCCCGTGGATCGGATATCGGGATTTTAGTAGGAAATCGAAGAGCTAATCCATCTCTTAAACGAGAAATTTTATTTAGTTCTCACTCTAAGCGTGGTGGTGTTACATGGTAGGACTTCTTGTTTGACAACATGTTTTATTTCTCTAAATACCACATCTATGTTATACACTACCTTCTTAGTTTCTGGGTTCCAAATCTTATACCCTTTCATACCATCTTTATACCCAATACATATACACTTTTCCTCCTTTTTATCTACCTTACTCTTGTTTTCCTTTGGAACGTGAACATAAGCCTCATAGCCAAATACCCTGAAGGTTGATATGTGTGAGAGAGGGTTTCTTACCATTCCATACCTCATGTGGATTCTTTTCATCCAATGTTGATGAGGGTGATCAATTGACCAAGTAACATGCAATACCCACTACCTCTACCCACAATTCCTATCCTAATCTGACACCACTAAGAATGCACCTAGATTTTTCCATTAATGTCATTTTCATCCTTTCTTCAACTCCATTCTACTGAGGTGTATATCAAGTAGTCTTATGCCTTGATATACCACACTTATTACAAAATTCTTAAAATGCATTTTCACAAAACTCTCCACCATTATTCGTCCTCAGTGCCTTAATTGTTTTCTCTGTTTGATTTTCCACAAGAGCCAAACTCTTTAAAACTTTCAAAGACTTCAAATTTCTTCTCGAGGAAATATATCCATGTATTCCTCGAGAACTAATATATAAATGAGACATAGTACACATATTTTCCTAGTGATGGAATCAACACATGTCCAAACACATCACTTTGCACCAACTATTAAATTCCCTCTGCCTTCATTGCACTAGAAGGGAATATTACTTGATTCTTTTTCCCATATACACAATGTTCACAAAAATAGAAATCCAGAGAGTAGATAGACATACCTTCAACCATACTTTTACCATGTACTAGTCGAAATCCCTTCTCTCTGATATGCCCCAGTCTTTGATTCCACAACATAGCCTTTTCTCTAAATATTGTAGGATTTTTTTCTTCTTTGGGTCCAATCTTAGGAACACTAGAACTATTACACCCATCACTAATAGTGATTCCATGCTGCTTATACATAGTTCCAATCCAAATTCCCTTTAGCAACACCATTGCTCCTCGAACCTTCCTATAGGTTTCTTTCTCAAACACTATTTTTACCCCTACATCATCCATTTTTCTTACACAAATCAAATTTCTAGCCAAACCTAGGATGTGTAGAGCACTAGGGATTTTTCTAATCCTTCCATCCTTGAGATTCAACTTGATGTTTCCTCATCTAATGATTTTGGCTGTCAAGTCATCACCTCCATCATATCTTTCATATTTATAGAGCCACTCCCTGTGGGGAGTCATATGAAAGGATGTTCCTGAGTCAACCAACCATACCTCATGATCTGCATGTGTGATTAAAGAAGCCAAGTACACATCCCCTCCTTCTTCTGAGGAGGTTTTGGTTTCTATAGAAGGAGCATTTTCATATCCCTTCACTCTCTCAAAAATTTTGTATCTGCATTGCTTCTTGTACTGTCCTTATTTTCCACATATCCAACATACTTTCACAAACGTTTTGGGAGATTTAGATCTCGCACTTAAGGACTTAGATCTATTTCTTTCCTGGGAGCATCCTCTTACAAATAATGCATCTGCGCTCTATCCTTCCATGTTAATTCGCCTCATCTCCTCTAACAACAAGGATGATACCACATCATTGAAACTTAAAGCAGTTGTATTACTACCTATGGCCACAAACAAAATATCCCATGAGTTTGGTAAAGAGCATAGTAAACTGATACACTTATCTTCATCCGAAATTTTAATATCAACAGATAATAAATGACTTACCACAATATTGAAGGCGTTCATATGCTCTATAGTCGAGTCTCTATCTTTCATCCTTAGGTTATACAACTTCTTCCATAGGAAAAATTTGTTTACCAAGGACTTTAACTGATATAAAGTCCCCAACTTATCCCATAATGCCTTGGTTGTATCTTTCCCTGACACATTCAACAATACTGAATCTGAGAGACACAACCGGATTATGCTCTTTGCCTTACGATCCAACTTTTTCAAGTATTTTGTTGATGTTCCTGTAGGTGAAGTACCTGGATCTACCGCGATCCGCTGATCTTTGTCTACCAATATATCTTCCATCTTGAGCTTCCACATCCAAAAAAATTTCCCATTAAATTTCTTGATCTCTATTTTTTAACTGCTCACCATTTATTTTCACCTGAAGAATCAATACCATAGATCTCCCAATGTAACAAGGCTTATCACAGATCCAAGCCAAACCCTTAACCACAAAGGCATACCCCTAAAACCAATAATTGCTCTAATACCAAATGTATATTTTAATCTTGTGTGATTAATTACTGTAAACATATTCTAAATAAAACAAAAAAGATACAATGGTACACACACACACACACACATTACACACATATTTTTAACCTGGAAACCCAAATTGAGAAAACCAACAACCTATTTAGAGTTGCACCTCTAATATTCTATTCATCATATTCATTATTTACAATACAATATACATATAGGATTCCACGACATCCAAACCCCTAATCCATTGACTCGGATTAGTCAACAACCCTAATTCCTTAACTAGAATTAGAAAAACCATTGACAAAATCCATGTGCCAAAAAATGACCAATTTGTTTTTCTCATGGGCTTCTGCCCTCGAACCCCCTCAACCCTCCTGGATGGGGGGTTCGAAGCACCCCCCAAACCCTCTTTGATCCTATATTATTTTACATTATATGAGATCAATTTTTCAAAGACTATAACACATATCCAAGACTTTAAACAATAATTTCAATTCATATATTTTCCTTAAATTCCTTTAATTTACAATGTTTAACACATTGATGCAAATCCTCTGAAACTAACATATGATACTTAGTGTTGTAAGGATTGAATAGTCTAGCAACTACACAATATCATTATTTCCAAGAGACCTTCTCATTATTTGATTTCTCTACGAAAAGGAAGTAGTGTTAGAACTTCATCTATCTTTTGCACAATGTTAGAAGCGATAGAAGTGAAAGTCATGGACCTAAGTGCATGAGAGAAAAGTAGAATAATCTATCAAAGTTGATCATTTTCTTTATCATAATTTCCATTAGAATCAGTAGTTTACAATTGACCTTTGCAGTTTGCAGACATAGTGCACATCACCTCATACATTTGCATGATCCTTCGGTTGACAATTAAAGTGAAGCTAAGAGTTTAGATAGATATATTGTTGCAATTCTTTGGCCCACCAACAAATAATTGAGAAAACTTCTTGGGCTCCATTTTAAAAGGAATTTCAACCCTAGACAATGAGTCTAGAAGAGGCTATGCCATATACTTGAAAGTTATAGTAGTATTCTAGCCTATATTT
>JZKD02S0196181.1:41832-74624 GCA_000966675.3 Picea glauca | reverse complement strand
CACAACGTCTCCATCCTTGCCTCAATTTCCTTCAAGGAATGATGATATTTTTCATCAAAATATCGCGCCAAAGATTTGGAGACAACATAAATTTTCTCAACGTTTAGCACAAACTATGACATAAATGAGTTCTTGTATTTCACTTCTAAATGCAACCATGCTTCCTTCATCAACTTTCTAAAATCCTTTTCGCACAACCAGTTCTCATTGAATTTCAGAGGGGTTGGAGGATTTGTTCCCCTCTTTACGACTTTCAAAAGAATTGGCATATGGTCTGATAATCCCCCTACTAACACCCAAGAATAAAAATACCATGGATTTAAAATTAAGTACTCAAAAATAAGGAATCTATCCAGATGTTTTGCCACCAACTTATCCCCTTTGCTCCCATTCTGCCAGGTATGAGATAACTTTGGTGGTTCCACATCAACCAAATGATTATTAGAAATCTAGTGAGAAAAAAAACATTCTTGTGCATCCTTACGAGGATGACTGCCCCATACTTCCCGAAGCGAGAGGGTAAAATTCAAATATCCCCCTAGAATGACATTCAGGGATTATAACAATATTGAAGAGATCAATCCCTCCCAAAAAGGGATTATGTCTGCATATGGACCATAAACATTGAACAACCTAAACAATGAGTTTAAGCTCTGATATTCTAGAAGGGATATTACTAAAGGAACAAGCCTTTAGTATTGGGCTCAACACCATAACAAACCCTCTGATAACCCTACTAAATCTAACGAAAAAAAGGATCAATCCTTTAACCAAGCTCAAACAACATCTTCGGATTTTTGCCCAGAACACATAGTTTCTTGAAAAAAAATGACATCTGACCTATGCAACTATACAAGATTTTTTAGGGATAATAATTTGTGGGAACCCCAAACCCCATGAACGTTGTATGAGAGCAAAATAATTGGGCAAAATTTGACTAGGCCATCCCCACTCTAAGGGCCTACACAATGGTTGACTACTTTCCAGTCTTGATCTCTTTCTTTGCTTGGATTTGAGCCAAGGATAACCACGATTTTATTCCCCCCCTCACCCCCCCAACGTCTTTTCAAAGGCCAAACCACCCCCACAATCACCTCAATTCCCAATTTTGACCTTAGAGTTGAGCATGTATTCATATTTCAAGGAAGGCTTTAACAAGGAACTAGCATCTGAGTCATTAGAGGGGGGATGGACGACACCTGATATGGAGCCTCCCGAGAGGCTCCATCTTCTTTGGATGGAAGGGCATGGGAACCCACAATGTCCAAAGGAATAGGAGAATCTACCTTAGGAAACTTATTTTTCTTATTAGAGAAGGAAAAATATAGTGGATTAACACTTGACATCTTTTGAATAGAGGTCACGCATGCTGGATTTTCTTAACAAAAAACTCCTTCAACATAATTTTTGGATAAATAAAGAGTTGGTATTATAGTCTTACCATCTTTCGCTTCCAATTTTTCCATAGATGGAGTGTCTTCTGATGAGCCACTTCTCTTGACCTTGCAGTTCTGAGACTCCTCACGAGCCAATACCCTAACTGTGCTTGAACCTTCTTCAACATACGCCTTCCTTTTCCATATTTTTTTGAACGACGAGAATTGAGATGGAGCATTGTGACATTGTGCTTGGAGATGAACCACCTCATGGAATCCAAAAAATCTAAAAGGAACTCACCAATAATCAATGCACTTGTTCCATGAGAAACCAACCCATGCCAACTCAATCTCATCCAATAAACTTTCCCAAGGATAAACCTCCACTTGCACCCAATCCCACCTCCTGACCATTTTGGTGTCCGAGTCCGATTCAAAACCAAAAAACCTACAAATTAAATTTCCTATTGCCTTCATACATTCCTTCTGCTAGAATACCATCAGGAAGTTTCGAAGAATGGCCAACACCTTAGAAGGTGCCACACGATCCCTTGAAAGGTCGAAATTTATGGCCCATTCTTTGAGAATGAGCCTCGAAGGGCCCTATCCCCATGTCCTACTAAAATTTTCCTCCATGTACACTTTTAAGTGAAATTTAAAACAAATCCAACCCCACGTTAAAGTGTGGAAAACCGATCAATACCCATGGACCTCCACCTAGTTTTCGTCTAGCCATTTCATTAAGGAATTGGGGCACATATTTTTTCTGCAGAAGCACCCAACTGTGATGCAACCCAAAATCTCCTAAATCGAGCCAATGGCTACATCCACCCTCACTACCATTTTCTTTTTCTCTTTGCGCACCTTCCAACACATATTCCTCGAGGCCTTCTTGTGGAAAGAGAATTAGGTTCAAACCTTCACTCYGGAATAATTTATTCCCAGGACTAGAAACTTCTTGTGGAAAGAGAATTAGGTTCAAACCTTCACTCCGGAATAATTTTTTCCCAGGACTAGAAACTTCTTGTGAATCCGTAGAATGATTCCCCTTCCTTACTGATTATGTCTTGCCACTCTTCGACCTTCGAAACCTCATGGTTAGAGTCGATCTGGATCCCATGAATATGACTTGCATCCCCACCTCCCTTCATATACATGCATCCCTTACGACCGTCTCATGACCGATTCAACGAATCCTGAACCACCTTGGAGAAATCCATCTTGTCCTCTTGCAATAATATGAAATCTCCATTCGAGAAAAATATATGCTCGCTACGTCCCACGTCACCATCGTAATCGAATAGGTCATCATCCCCACTGACATCCATCGAGATTAAATTTTGAACTCTCGCCTACCATAGCCTCTAATCCCTTGAAATCTCTAGCACTCGAATGATCCTAAAATGTGACACGAGATATGACTTTTCCTGCCACCACCATTGATGAACCAGGGCTGCAAAACCTAGAGGTTTTGTTTTTATTCAATCTTGCATATTGAATTATCAATATCATTTTCCATTTTTTTCCCATAGATATCATGACTTATGCCTATCTAATCAAATATAATTTACTTAGTTTCAAATTAAATGTGATATACGCTTCATCTTAAAGTGTCTTAAAGTGTTTTTGATGGGTTTTGTGTGATTTTAATATTTGATCTAATGTGGTCAACATGCAGGAAATAATGCAGCCTTGGTGAAGAGATTCAACCTACAACACAAACTAATTTCCTTTACTTATTACCACGGACCACTTTTTATGTAGATTTTAACCTTGTACAATTAATTACTACACATAGATTGCTAATAAAACAAAAAAGATATTATGGCGCACACACACATTACACATATACTTTTTACCCTAGAAACTCAAACCGAGAAAACCAACAACCTGTTTAGAGCCGCACCTCTAATATTATATTCATCATATTCATTGTTTACAATACAATATACATATAGGATCATGCGGAATCCAAACCCCTAATCTATTGACCCGGATTAGTCAACAACCATAATTCCTTAACTAGAATTAGAAAAACCAATGGCAAAAAACCATGTGCTAAAAAACTTCCAAAAATGGACCATTTTTTTTTCTCAGGGGTTCCTTCCGCCAAACCCTTGCAACCCTCATGGATAGGGGGTGCTAAGCAACCCCCATACCCCCTTTTCTCCCATATTAGTGTACAGTACATGGGATCAAATTTTCAAATAATATAACACATATCCAACATTCTCCCACTTGTTGTTTTCTTTGCATACAAGGGGTTACAGGATTACATAGTCAACAATATAGGGCAGCAATGCCCATAGATCCTCTACACCAATAGAACTTCTCAATGCTCACAAAGTTTGTTAATGAATTTGCAACATTTTCCAAAGTGTCCACCTTCGTCAACAACACCTTCTTGTCTTCAACTATGTCTCTCGCAAAGTGATATTGAACATCAATATGCTTGCTTTGTATTTGAATTATAAGTTGAGTTCTTCGCCGGGAAGAATGCACTCTCACTGTCACAATATATCCTTACAGCTAGTTGTACCAACACAATACCTAAAGACAATGTATGTAACCATATTTATTCCTTGCTTATATGAATGGTTTCCATGTATTCAACTTCTGTAGTTGAGAGTGCGACTATAGGCTGTCTTTTTCTCATCCAACTGATTGCTCCTACAAATAGGTTAAACCAGCATACCCACTTGTAGAAATTCTATGATCTGTATCCCCATCCCACTTTATATCCACAAAGCCATGTATGTCCAACACTCTGTCCAATCATGGTCTTCCTTTGTAACACAATCCAAAACTGTTAGTGCCACACAAATACCTAAAAACCCTATTTAGTGTTGTCCAATGCTCCTTCCTTGGTTTTGACATATACATGCTCAAAAATCCCACTACATGTGCACTGTCTGGTCTAATACAGACCATTTCATACGTAAAATTTCCAATTGCACTCACATATAGAACACATGACATGTCCTCTTTCTCTTCATGTGTCTTGGGACACCGATCCACAAATAACTTTACACCTATAGAAATATGAACCTTGACTAGTTAACATTATTGCGTATTAAACCTATGCAATATTGTCTCGATATATTTTCTCTGATTTAACTAGAGTTTCATATTTTCTTGATCTCTTTTAATTTCCATTCCCAAAATGAAATTTACAGCACCAAGATCCTTCATGTCAAATTTAGAGGACATCTGAGTTTTCACATGCTGGATAATCTCGTTGTTGTTTCCTATCAACAAATCATCCACATACAATTTCAAATAAATAAGATGATCACCAATTAATTTGAAATACACATAGTGATCTGCTTTTCTCCTTGTGAAGCGAAGTCCCAACATACAAGTATCAAATTTTTTATACTAGATCCTTGGTGATTGCTTTAACCCATACATGGACTTTTTCAGCTTGCATACAAGGTCCTTCTTTCCCTTCACAAAAAATCCCATCTATTCTACTTCACAATCAAACAAAACAACAACATATTAAAGAAATCTAATAGAAGTTAACTTGGCAATAGGAGAAAAAATCTCACCAAAGTCAATTTCCTCAACCTAGGAATAACCTTTTTCTACTAATCGAGCTTTATATTTCTCCACTTTTCCTTCTACATTCAACTTGTTTTTAAACACCCATTTGTTGCCAATGGGATTTCTTCTAATCGACAACTCCACTAGACCCCAAGCCTCATTCTTATCCAAGGCTTCCATTTCTTCAACCATGGCCTCTTTCCATAGTTTTCCATCCTCTGAATCCATTGCCTCCCTAATAGTTATAGGATCATCTTCAGTAATAGAAAACGCAAAATTTGAATGAAAATCGGGTGGATTATACCTTTCCATTTTCCTTCTTTCCTGAACATATCTCCTCAATACTGGAGTATGAAAATATCCATCTTCTTATTCATGTTCTTCTATAGAGTTTGATTCACCATCCTTCAACTCAAACTCTCTTTTCTTTGGCTCTTCCTTCCTTGGTAGGACTTCTTGTTTGACAACATCTTTGATTTCTCTAAATACCATATCTCAGCTATACACTACCTTCTTAGTTTCCGGGTTCCAAATATTATACCCTTTGATACCATCTTATACCCAATAAAGATACACTTTTCAGCCTTTTTATCTACCTTACTACTATTTTCCTTTGGAATGTTAACATAGACCTCACAACGAAATACCCTAAGATGTGCGAAAGGGTTTCTTACCAATCCATACCTTCTGTAGAGTCTTGTCATCCAGTGTTGATGAAGGTGATCAATTGACTAGGTAACATGCAACACCCACTGCCTCTGCCCATAATTCCTGTCCTAATCCAGCACCACTAAGCATGCACCTAACTTTTTACATTAGTGTCATGTTCATCCTTTTTGCAACTCCATTCTACTAAGGTGTATATGGAGTATTCTTTTGCCTTGATATATTGCACTTCTTATAGAATTATTCGAATGCATTTCCACAAAACTCTCCACCATTATCTGCCCTCAACGCCTTATTTCTTTTCTCTCTTTGATTTTCCAAAAGAGCCTTAAACTCTTTAAACCTTTCAAAGACATCATATTCCTTCTCGAGGAAATATATCCATGTATTCCTCGAGAAATAATCTATAAATGAGACATAGTACACAGATTTTCCCAGTGATGGAATTGACATAGGTCTAAACACATCACTGTGCACCAACTGTAAAATTCCCTCTGCCTTCATTGCACTAGAATGGAATCTTACCTAATTCTTCTTCCCATCTACACAATGTTCACAGAAATCAAAATATAGAGAGAATATAGACATACCTTCAACCATACTTTTACCATGTAGTAGTCAAAATCCCTTCTCTCTGATATGACCTAGTCTTTGATGCCACAACATAGCCTTTTCTCCAAAGACTGTAGGATTTGTTTCTTCTTTGGCTCCAATCTTAGGAACAATGGAACTATTACACCCATCACTAATAGTGCTTGTTAGGGACCTAACCTCTCTAACCCCTCACGTAGGTAGAATAATATTATTCCATGTAATAAAGGCCAATATTAATAAGTCCTAGCAATAAAGAGGAATAAGTCAAATGTAAGAAGACCTAATATAAGATTCCGCTTCTAGAATGATCTTCCCTAGATTGTTCTTTTGGATAGATAGATTTAGTATAAATAGGAATAGAGGGTATGAGAAATATTGTCTTGGAGATTATTGTAATAGATATATGCTTTGCTGGAGGTTTCCCCCTCGAAGAGGCAAGTGAACATTGCTATCATTAATCAAGGTGATATTTTTGGTGTTATTCTAGTATTGTTCTGGTTATATTATTGTTTCTCTGACATTTCTATGCTAAAATTTTTATGTTCTGCATACTATTTTATATCTGGAATACTACAAGTAGTATCAGAGCACCTTCCTCGACAGAAAATTATGGGTTAAATTTTTTCAAGGTAGAGACATATTCCGACATCTTAAAGCTACAAAGATTTGTCATTAAGTGCATAAAACAACGGTCAGGGAGTCATACATGCAGGAAATACAAGAGGTACTTAAGCGCACATCTGTTGGCCACCCTTGCAACCCCTGTTGGTACCCCTTCGAGTGGTAGCGCATCAGACAACACATGTATATAGATACCTAGATCTCTTGAATCACTCCATAGATAAACCAATTGGCCTCTTGGCTGCTATAGTGCCACCAAGAAAAACACTCGAGAATATACTCTCTAATACCTGGGTAGTCGGGTAGTATGGCTAAGGGCATGATCTAGCCTCCTGTTGAGGGGTCCTAGATCCATTTAACTCAACAGTAGGAACCAAACCCTCCACCGAGGCTCAATTAAACTCTGCAATGTTTAATGGTGGAATGGTTCTCCAGATATTGCGATCCGACCAAATAATCAATGGGCTTTACATAGTGATCGACGGGATGTATTCTTGTGAAAACTCCTCCTTCAGTTTGACTGTTCTATTTTTGTATTTTCTCTTATAGGTGGGACTGATACAAGATAAATGCTATTATAAATTAGTTGAGTAACAAAAGGGAAAGGACTTAACTACTGAAGAAGGCTGAGTTCGAGATAACCCTTTTGCTTAAGCATACAGACAATGATTCTTACACCTACAACAAGCCCAGTAATAATACATTAACATGCTGGTGTTCTGATTATTGAATAAGATATGATTATCAGGAGAAAAAAATACATGCAATAAACGATGGCAAGAAAAATAATTTTCTTAAATCTAATCATCAATCACATATTAACACGACGGTTTACTTTTCATCATTAAAGACAAGAACTATAAAACAATTGAATCAGATAACTTATCAACAGATTCAGAAATCTCTTACTCGTTACAACACCCATTCATGAGATCAAATCAGAAATAATTCTTCTTCAGATCCAATCATACACTCTTTTGATGAAAAACACAAACTTGTCTCTGGTCCAAAACAAGACTTCTCAATTAAGGTAGCTCCGAAATAGTTCTTTACAAATCCAAAAATGAGGGTCTTTGCAAAAACCATCGACCTCTTCTAACAGGTCAATCCTATTATTTATAACATATTATTAACTAAAAATAACTATCAAAAGTGCAGCTAAGTGAAACAAAAACTCGCCACATGGCACTTTCATATCTCAGTCTTCTAAGAGTCATCAAATGATCTCACTAGAGTGGATGACTCTTCTCATACTTTGACCATTTGATGAAGACTTCCTCACACGTGTCGGCGTACGGTAACCTGTGTTGATCCATCGGGGTTGAAAGGGTCTCCTTGATCTCTACTGTCCGTGCCCGATATTTGACTACTTTAGCACTTAACTGTTGTAGCACTATCCAATATTTGATCGGGTGCTCCATGAACTGTTGTACTTGTATTGGTGCCATGTTTGCCACCTTTTTTATCCCCGCAGCCCACTATGAGTCTTGTTCGACATGTAATTTAACTATGTTGTGAAAGTCAACAAAGTCATCGTGTGTGTTGAATTCTGGAAGGCCGATGTCTCTCACCGCCCGATTGATCTTGGTCCTGCTCTTTTCGCACACAACCCAATTCTCTTGGATTTCCCGATGAGGTTCTTAGGCCATTCTCACCCAGTATTCGATTGAATTCTTTATGCGATCGATGTTGTTATCCCTCAACACTCAAATAGTGTTCTCTTCGTCGTCTCGACCCTTTTGAACTGCACTAATGTAATCAATTCTTTCCACATCTTGGTGGGACTTCTCGTACCACATTTCCACGTCTTTTCACATTGCCAGCGCCATCAGGGTGTCTTCTTGGAATTTGGCTATCCCTGCAGTGAAAAGGTGCCGCTCACTCGTGAATTTGTTGTAGGCATCTTGGAATTCACTTCTCAAAAATATCGTGGCCTGTGTGGAGTCCTGATAGTATTTTGCGGAATGGCACAGATGTTACAACTCATTTAGCGTAGCGGCCAACTCCTCTTCATCTTTTCTTTCTCTATCTAGGGTGGCATCTTTGATCGCCATCCCTGTGCCGATAAGCTTGGATGTCTTGGCATGCTCGGTGCTGATTAATTTCTCCTCTGTGGTGATGAGAATATCACTATCCAATGTAAGCCTTATTTTCTTAGTGGTTCTCTTCATGATGGCTTTCCTTTTTTGGTCATATGCGATAGCTTGTATATCGGAAACCTCATCCATTGGTTCGGGGATTTTCTTCTCTCCCCATGTAAGCATGTTTCCCATGCTCCTGACAGTGTAAATTTGTTCAAGACTAAGTTATTGAACCTCTTCTGTATGTTCTGAAAGTTCGGCCTCTGGTTGTTTCTCATCAGGAGGTAAAGTATTGGTTGAAATTGAAGCATCAGGGGCAGGCTCGACACTTACTTGATAATTGTCTATTGAGACGTCTATTTCCTGCTATGGGACTCCTTCCTCCTGTTCACTCGATCCTAGCTCGTCCTTCGGTCTGTCTGCTTGGGTCTCTAGTACATCGAATAGCTCAGTGTCCAAGACACTTTCGACCTCCTATTCATTCTATGGAAGGCTCTAAATTTGAGTATCGGTAGCTGGGGAAGATGATTTCTCGGGTTCCTTTCCCTCTGTGATCTGCACCGGAGTGACCAAGGAAACCTTCAAACTTTCCTCATCATCATAGATCGTTATTAATTCACAGAGGGGGGTTGATGCACTTTCTCTCCCTGATGTCCTCGTTATCTCTGGTCGATATGAAATGTCCCCTAGTGATCTGACATGTGGCGCTGAAACTTCAGGGTTATCCAACCCGATGATTTCTTCAATTTGGATTGGCACTGGACCACTTGGACCTGTCCAGCTTTCGATTGGGTTTTCGACAGGGACCCTTGTTATTTCTACGAGGTCTGGGTCATCCTGCAACTAATCGATTGCTCTCTATGCTTGTTATATCATGATCAATTCCCTTGCTTGTTCCTCTGGTGTCATATAAAATCCCTTGTTTTGCACCGGAGCCACCAGGAAAACCTCTGTTGCCTCTGCCACTCTGATTCTTCCCTGGCTCTAAGGGCCTCTTTAGCCGACTTCTATATTATCGTCGCCTGTTCATCCAAGCTCATGGCCCTGAACCTAGTCATTTTTGGGTTGGCCATCCTTTGTACCACCTCGTCCAAGTCCCAATCATTCTCTGTGAAGACTTCATCTTCGAATTTTTCGTGGGCATATAGCCAGCGGGACGACACTTGTGAAGCATGTTGCAAGACCAGGCCCTTTGGATTGTTCTTGCAGAATCGACTCATCAGGAATATGAACTCGAGTTGGCTCAACCCTTCTTGTTTGGCTTGAGCGATGTCCTTAACCAAGTAGAATCGTACATGGAAACCATAGGGTATGAAGGCTCATTTATTGTTCTTGACCAGGGTGGCGTTCTAGCCCTGCAAGATGGTTTGATAACATATTTCCCCTACCACAAGTCAGTCTGGGACATGAGCTAGTATAAGATGTGGTGATCCGGTGGCCCTGAACACCCTGATGTAGGTGTTGAGCCTGTCCAAGTACCAATGGCCTACCTTGGATATCATTTTCTTAGATGCAACCGATAGTCTTGGGAATTCCTTCTTAAAAAGAATAAAATAATTTCGCGCGATGAATTCATCATAGATGAGGGAGTAAGACTCCTTATACCTGTTTCCCATAACATGTTGAAGTAGACATGGACCAAGAGCTCTGCAACATGCCAACTCAGATTCATGCCGACGAAGATGTTTATGGTGCACATGACATCGAGAAAGTATGAAGCCATGTAGAAAGCTGGAGTCTCTCCTTCCTTCGGTAACTGAGCCTATTCTACATTGATGCTCAGTTGTTTAGAAATTATTACTCCCCAGTTGAAACCACTCCCGGAGATCGCCACTGTGTAAGCCAAGGGCATCCACACCTCTGAAAATATGAAGTAGTCCTTCTCTCCATATAATTGACAGATGAGAGCCATCAAATAGATGTATGGCTCCCTTAAGTTGGTCATCCTGTACCAGCCAATGCTCTGGTTAGCGTACTTCGTTTCCTCCCTCCACCATGAGGCCATCATCCGGCTGGTGTCGTGGCGTTCATAGAAATTTACCACGAAGTTTGTGTTTAATCGCTCCTTACAGTATCTAAGCTTGCAGTATTTATAAACTTCTACTGGTAGGAACACTCTGACACACCCACCATTGTCATAGTTGATTAAACATTTATGTGTGTCTGTGTGGTCAATGAGCCACTTCAAGACTTCTATTCATGAAAAAACGGGAGTTATGCTTGCCACCATATGTAGGTACGACCATCAGATGTTCGGGAACACCTCATCGTTGAGAGCTCTTACATCTGGATCAGTGTGTCATACATATTCTGGGTATTCCTCCCGACTAATCTTGTTAAAGAGTTCTCCCCAATGTGGGAGTGTCATCTTGGAACTTGTGCTTGCCTCTGTATCTCCAAAGGTTGAAGGCTGGATGAAAACCTTCTTCGTTGTTGTATTAATGAAAGGTTTTGACCTTCGAGTGTATTCCAATTGTTTTGCGGCACCCGGAGAAGAGTCTTCGCCTACCTCTGGTTCTTTCAGCTTCGGTGCCCTCAATGATCATCTGGTGGTTAAATTTCTTGGCAGCATTGTTCCTGCAACTAAAATAAAATTTCAGAGACTATGTAAAACAAAAGCCGGATAAAAACATATGAATTACAACCAGAAAATTTCTAGACTCTGATACATACCTCTGAAGCTTGTTAAAACCTGGTTATTTTGACAATCACGGGATCAATATAGCCTTCGAATCGCTCATCTTGATCCTTTGGATGCTGCAGAATTCTCTTATGCATAGAATGATTTTATTTACAAAGTCTTAAGAGAATTTAAACAAGGAAGAACTTATTGTGTCGTATCAGCCATTCAATTCGGGTTATGAGTGAAATTTTAACAAATCTGTCGCTGATTCTCTATAACCTAAATTCATCGTGGGTTGATGGCAGAGGCACAGGTGGTGATGTGTTCTATCAGTGGTTTTAAACGATTGTTTTGATTGGTGCATGAGGTAGCAACTAATGCGAGAATTGGTATTAATTAACTCCTTAAATGATTCAAAATCTGATCGTATCTAATGCTAAAACGTCCCATCGTGTCGCTCTCTCAGTGGGTGGATTAGGGATGTGCTATGAATGTTTTCATTGATGTCTTTCTTCAAAAAGCTCCGACGCCGATCAATTTCACCATATAATGTTGTCATGGCAAAGCAGCCTCGGAGGTGTGACTTGAACCTAGGGAACCAAGAATGACTTGGCATAAAACTAGACTGTACCATCGTCCTACCGGGTAAAGACACGTGGCACTGAAGACCGGTGACTTAATTAACGTGTATTAATCAGAGTGAGGAATTTCCTTAATTTATTCATTCTAAAAAAAACTTTAGCTTGTTGATGCCGAAAAAGTATCTAGGGTCGACGATCGACGATAAACCTATCAAGTGCTTTCTTTGGATTAACTTCCTCGAAAAAGACTCGATGCTGAAAATGCATTGGGGATCGATGATCGTGAATAACATTTACAGCGGTAAAAATGTTTGTTACGATATTTTTAGGTTTTCCCTGATTCTGATAAGCACGTCGGACATCATATATCGGCGATATCTTTTCACTCTTCGTTAACATCTATCACCCTCGTCTTTTACAGATGCCGAAGGGGAATCATATATCGACGATATCCTTATGCAAGACTTGATGCAAGACAAAAAATTCATTTTTTCGATGCTGATGGAGATCGTCGCTCAACGACTAAGGTTTACCGAGTGGTTCTTTTCTTTCCTTGAATTCCTTCCGATGTCGAATCTGAGCGCGTCAGGTGAAGTGTTTTGGATGTCGATTCTTTATCTAGGTGTTAAGGTATTTTAAGTCATGGGGTTTCATAAGTTCAAACAAACCTTAGTAGGTGATGAGATTCATGAGAATAAGCAAAGACAAAACATTCCCCAAAATGAAGTCGAATCAGACAGTTCAAAAAATCAAGTGGTACCCAAAAAAGTAAAAAAAATGACATAGGATTTTTAGGGTGTTTTGAGTGCTCAAAAAATGGAGACTTGCTGGGAGAAAGTAGAATCTATGTTCCTACCTCGAGCTCAGGTGATGCAAAAGTTGATTAATAACTTAACTGGTTTTTATCAGAGCCTCCTTTATCCTTGCATTTGAAATTCCCTGGTTGGTGCATTTGGGCCTACTTGTGGGGTTTTCAACCTTGACTCATGCCCCATTTGACAAGAGTCAAGTAAGGCATTCACTGGCACTAGGCCCTTTAGTTACCGTTATTCACTTGCTGCAGTGTTTCTCCACTACCAACGAGCGTCCATAGCCCCGACGGAGTCACCCCGACGTCATGGAACTTGCTCCGCTGCGAGCGAGCATCCATAGCCCTGACGGATTTATCTGCATACCCTCTCCTACTATGCGCTCATTTGATATAGTTGATTTTATTTCGACAGAATGCCCTGAGCAAGTGGGAGAGGAGGACGTCTGTTATTTGCAAAATGAGATAGTTAAGGTGAAACTTGCCAACTCTGTCTCTGAGGTGCATGTTGTTGCTATTATGGTAGTTGCGGGAGGTATTTACCTCCACGTGTAAATTTGACGAGAATAGAATACTCCGGGAAGCAAGAAGAAACCCTAATGAGTGGGATAATAACCCTAGTAGACTTGTCGGCTCAAGAATATAATTTATATTAGGTTATTAGCCTCCAAGAGAAGAAGTCAGTGAGAAGAAATAATAATATACTGAACAAACAGATACCCATAATGAGAAGTCAGCCCAGGCAGTTAGCCAGAATTAGTATAAAGACAAGAGGCCAGTTCTCATTCTGGCACGCAGTCTCAGAATTGCAGAGCAGCAACTTGTGCGCACTGCAGTGCCCAGTCTTGTGCGCAGGTTTGAGGAGAGCTTCCATTGCAGCTGTTGCAGCTAGCAGATCACGTTTGGCTTGGACTATCTCTTGGCTAGGGTTTGGAACATATGATCAGCTCTTGTTGGTGCGCTATCCTTGGGGAAAGGTGCACTACCCTTTGTTTGGCTATCTAGCCTAGGGTTTTCTTCCGGAGTGATTCTCTGTCAAGGTTAAGGTGCTTGGAGGGTGGATTTGGCCTATGGTTGGGTGACAATAGTGATATTGTCAATGGAAAAATGAGCACATCCATTATATTCTAACAGGTTATGGGCCCACACCTCCTTCATTTAGTCTAACCGCTGGAAGGAAACATAGCCACAAGGATATTAAGCTCGTTGAAGAACTGTCGCTAGGGTTTCTAGCAAGAGCAGTCACCAAATCACTGTCGCTAGGGTTACTAGCAGGTGCAATTGCAGAAACCCTAATCCTCTCGTTGAGGCACCTTAAGTGAATGGATTGACCTAATATCTGAATAGATCAGTGCGCCCTAGCCTAGCGCATCTCCTGATACTCTCAACAAGCCAAGACATGAAGTTTGAGTTTTTGGTCAAATCTAGGGTTGACCAAGTCAAAGAAGCCATGACTTACTCCATGAAGTCAGAAAACAAGTTAGATGGAGCCTCTAACTTTAAATCATGGAAGACAAGGATTGACCTCATTCTTGCCAAGAATAAAGTGTTGGATATCGTGAAAAGAAAGATCATGAAGCCAGAGTTTGAAAAAGGAAAAGAGAAGGAACCGCAGAACGTTGTAGCTATGGAGAAGTTCAAAGACGGTGACATCAATTCCATGAGTATCATAGTGGATTCCATAAAATACCACTTGATACCCTACATCTCCCACCTTGACTCATCGAAGAAGATGTATGATGCCCTAACAAACCTCTTTTCAGTTAGAATCATTGTACAAGTAATGCGTCTAAAGAATGAGCTCTATGACATGAAGATGAATGATGATGATAGCATATCATCATAATTTGTGAGGATCTCCCAGTTAAGAGATCAACTACAAGCTATTGAAGAGAACCTCTCTAAGAAGGAATTGGTAAAGATAGTACTCAATGGTCTTCCCAAGATGTGGGATGCATTTGCCACAAGCATGAACACAAGGAAGGGGTATCCTACATTTGAAGAACTTTGGACTTGTTGTGCTCAAGAAGAATCCAGAATCAATGTAAAAGAGAAACCCCAAAAGAAGTACGATGATCAAGCCTTCACAACAAGAATCAAGAATTTCAGGAACAAAAGTAAGTTTGGCTCAAGGAGGAAGCCAAATCAAGAGAAAGAAATTTCAGAAATACAATGCTTCAACTGTTGAAGGTATGGTCACTACAAGAATCATTGTCCCGAGCTGAAGAAAAGGAAGGAGAAACACAAAGCATTAGCTGTCGAAGAAAAGGAACCTACAAAGAAGACTAAGCAGGATGAAAGAGACTTCTTCTTCTGAAGGTAACAATACTCTTCTTAGTTCTTGTACATATCTTTTTTTCACTGTCTCCGTACATATCTTGTATATCTATCTCTTGGAAGATAATGTGTTCCAAGAAGAACCATACCTATGGAAAAACAACAAAATAAGGATTGCTATCATTGTACAAATGAAAGCATGAAATACATCATGTGGAAGCTATTACAAGAAACTTAGAAGAAGCAAGACAGAAAGAAGTCAGCAACCAAGAGGAAATTGAAGAAAGACCTATAACATTGTGTAGAAGAGAATAAGGATGTTGACGGAAGCATGGACTCTCCTAGATGGAGGGAGACGATTATATGTCACCAAAAAGAAGAGCATGCATTCATACATGAAGCAAGGATTATGAGGGAGCTAATCCTATGATCCATTGAATATTATGAAGTATATATCCATGACAGCAAACATGAAAAGCAGTACATGTTCAGTTCAACCTTAGAAGAAGACCTCTTCGAAGAGAACTTTTAAAGTATCCCCGATTGTCCATCCATATTCGTGATCCTATGATGAAAGAAAGAAATGGAATCTTTAGGGCATGGAATCTACTCCATGGACCCAAGAGATAAAGAAAAACATGAGGAAGAAACATGAAGATTCCAAGAAAGAGAAGCCAGAAAAACCAATCATTGTATCGAGAATCACACGACTACCAACCTGATATGAACTCACTAAAAGCAATAAAGCAGAGGAACTAAAAATTGTGATGAAGAATAGTGTATGGAATACTTATGAAAGCATTGTGAGATCTAGAACTAGAGGTTCTCCTAGATGGAGGGAAAATACTATGATGATTACTTGTTCCAGTAAACCAGACATATCTCTACATGAGTCACTATATCATCTCCAACATCCATGAGTCGAAGTTCTACATCAGATAAATGCAAAGACTGTTCTCCCAAGAAATTGAACAAAGAACAACAACCTCAAGACTTTGAGGCATACCAGAAAGAGACTCTTGTATGTAGATGGAAAAAGATAACTTGGTGGAGAACCTCCAGTGCACAGCAGAAGCGTAGTGAATATTTTCTATAACAAAGATATTGTATCAAGATGATTACTCAGAAGATCATATCTCATGATAACAGAAGAAGTGCCACATGGATATATTCTAGTTCTCCAACGATGATATACTTTATTTATCAGAGCTACATAAAACCTTCAGAGAAGACCAGTGTTCCAGACCGAAGTACATTTGAAATCAAGCATTATATTATCCATGATGAAGTCTAGAAAGAAGAAAGTGGTTCTCAAATATATATCTCCGCACATGACCAGAGAAGCAGACAATTTTGGTAAAGCTTCTGTCCAAGATGAAAGAGTTTGCATACTCAAGCTAGAGCTCGTGTAGACAACCTCCTTATTTAAAAAGGAAGACTCCCAGGTTGGGAGGGAGCACTGATGTATTATTGGAAAGTCATTTTATCAGTTCGAAAAATGGTCCAAGATGAGCAGATTCTTTCCAGTTCGGAAAGTGGATTGAGATTTTTGATGGACAACGACTTCCCATCGTGGTTAGCATGGGAAATGGTCCAGATTGTTGATGTACCATAGACAATGACTTCCCATTGTGGTTAACATGGGGAGTGGTCTAGGGCAGTCTCTCTTCTTGAGGGTTACTCAAGAAGACTGGCCTTCCTCACCGAACAACGATTTCTCATTGTGGTTAACATGAGAAATGGTATGTTTTGGAGGTCAGTACAGGACAGTATTTTCCTCTTGTGGTTAACAGGGGAAATGGTCCGGACAGTCATTCCTTAGGGTGTATTCATTCTCTCCAAGTTGCAGTTTGTTTAGTGTCAGAGGAATGGCCCAAGGTCAGAAATGGTCCAGGCTCAACAATCAGGGATAGGCATTCCTTAGGGAAGATTCATTCTCTCCAAGTTACACTTTGTTTAGTGTCGGAGGAATGGCCCAGGGTGAGGAATGATCCAGGTTCAGAAATTAGAACAATCATTATTCTTTGTTTGAGAATAATAAGGAAGGTATCCCATCATTGATGTTCTTCTCTAAGGGTAGATATTCTTTCAGATCTCACAGATGTGACTGAAAGATTGGCCCAGATGATTCAGTTTATATCATAACATTGTTTCTGTGCAGGTTGATATCAGATGATTGTTATGAAGACTGTATGACATTAGATGTATACTATTGTGGTGGATGTGTTCCACTGTTTGTGACTATACATAACTGATCAAGTACTTGTTTTCTACTTGGTGCGGTAGTGCACCACTGGATTGTAGTTATGTACTACTATGGATAGACACAATTGTGTTGTATTTTGTTCCGATTACCTTGAATACTATCAGCAATTTGGTAAATGATTATCATCCAGATGAATGATTAAAGGACAGAGATTTCCCAGATGGAAAATGGTTCAGAACATCTAGTCTTCTAGGACATATGACCAGAATAGAAGAATGGCTCTTGTATCACTCTGTGGTGTGAGTGACTTATCCAACATCATGTCCGATTACTCAGATGGAGTATGGTTTCGAGAGATGAAGCAGTTGATGACACTGATGGTGATAATGATGCTCATGATCTAGTCATGAGATAGTTTAGACGACTATGTTGATGCTACTGGGTGAATGGTATGTTTTTTGCTCAAGACCATTACCTGTAATACCTCCCTAGCAAGGAGGGAGTGTTGATATTATGGTAGCTGCGGGAGGTATTTACCTCCACATGTAAACCTGATGAGAATAGAATACTCCAGGAAGCAAGAAGAAACCCTAATGAGTTGGATAATAACCCTAGTAGACTTGTCGGCTCAAGAAGATAATTTATATTAGGTTATTAGCCTCCAAGAGAAGAATTTGGTGAGAAGAAATAATAATATACTGAATAGACAGATACCCAGAATGAGAAGTCGACCCAGGCAGTTAGCCAGAATTAGTATAAATACAGGAGGCCAATTCTCATTCTGGCATGCAGTCTCAGAATTGTAGAGCAACAACTTGTGCACACTGCAGTGCCCAGTCTTATGCGCAGGTTTGAGGAGAGTTTCCATTGCAGCTGTTGCAGCTAGCAGATCATGTTTGGCTTGGACTATCTCTTGGCTATGGTTTGGAACATTTGATCAGCTCTTGTTGGTGTGTTATCCTTGGGGAAAGGTGCACTACCCTTTGTTTGGCTATCTAGCCTAGGGTTAGCTTCCGGAGTGATTCTTTGTCAAGGTTAAGGTTTTTGGAGGGTGGCTTCAACCTATGGTTGGGTGAAAATAGTGATATTGTCAATGGTAAAACGATCACATACATTATATTCTAACACATGTAGTCCTTTCCAACTTACCATATTTCCATTAAGGTTTTACCTGACCAATAGGCAGACACTTCATCACTTTTCCAAGGTTGTTCATATGCGCAGGTTAGATAGAGAACCCCTTGAAACAACCGCAGGTCCCTGAGCGCTTCTTGTGTTGTATGTGAGCGATGAGTCAGGAACAGAGTTCGTCATATCGCATGAATTGAGGTCAACCACCGTCTTGATAAACACAATCTTCAAAAGCGCAGAAGAACTATACCAAGAAACAAAAACGAAAATGCATTCTGCAATCGACCTAGCTAAAACTAAACATCATGAAAATACAGACACAAAAAAATATATTTTTTTAAATTTTTTTTTTTTTTTAATGAAAATATTGTTTTAGGGCTTGTCCATTCACTGGGAGGGCGTCAGGTTCCCCCCTCATATTCTGCAACTGATACGTGCCTACCCCAATTTTCTCGGCCACCTGGAAAGCTCTGAGCCATAGATTCTAAAACTTAAAATGTTTTCCTTTCGGCTCATTTTCTCTGTCCCATTTTAGGAATAAGTCTCCCACTTCAAAATTCTTATCTTTAGCCTTATGCTTATCAAACCACCTTTTAACTATCTGTTGATGAGCTATGAAATTTGATTTTTCTTTCTCCCTTTCTTCTTCAAGCATGAGAAGGGTATCAATTCTTTGTTATATGACTGATGAGGGTTGTCCTCTCGAATCCTGAGCAAGTTGAAGAGATGGAAGATATAGCCCGTTCGAGAGAATGGCTTCGTGTCTGTATACCGAAAAGTATGGGGAATTCCCTATAGCTTCCTTGGGTGTAACTCTTTCGACCCATAGAGCATTATGAAATGAACTATGCCAATTCCTCTAGTTGGTTGCAACTATTTTCTTTAATATCGTCACTAGGTTCTTATTAGTTGATTATGCCACTTCATTCCCCTGTGGATAGTAGTTTACATAGTATCTGATTATGATTCCTTTGTCTAGAGAAAAATCTGTTAATAAAGTGGAAGAAAAGTAATATGCATTATAAAAAACAAGGACGAAAGGCACACCGAACCTTGTGATCAGTTGTTGTTCTATGAATTGGATCACCACCTTTTCGTTTACATGATTCAGAGGGATGGCCTCTGCCCATTTCGTGAAATAATCTGTGGAAATTAGTATGTATATATGTTGTTTTAAATAACTCGGTGTAATATCTCCTATGATATCTAACCCCCATTGCTCGAATGGCCTGGATATGACCACATGTTGGAGCAGGACAACTTCTCTATTTTCCCTCCCCGCGCTTATTTGAAACGTCTTACAGTTCCTAGCATATGTGTGAGCATCCTTGAACAGAGTAGGCCAATAATAGCTATCTCTCAGTATTTTATGAGTAGTGGTGTTTTCTGCAGAATGTCCACCTGTAGGACCATCGTGGAGTGCCTTCAGAACCTTGTCTGCATATTTGCGTTCGAGACATCTTAAAAGTACCCCATCATAATTAACACGGAAGATTACCAAATTTATGAGGCGATATTGTGCTGATTTCAACCTGAGGGCTCTCCTTTCCCTAGGATTTAGGTTTTTTGGGCAAGTCCCATGATGCAGGAGATAAGTCAGTTTCTCGTACCAAGACTCTTTCCCTGGGGATACGTATGAATCTTCACCACACCATAAGGCCAATCCATTCTCCCATATGTGGTCTTCATTTACTTGATCCTGGGATTCAGCTACCAGTTTGCATAACCCTTGTCCTTTAACCAGTTTAGCAGGTTTTATATCTAGATCAAATTCTTGGACTACTACCATCCAATTTCCTCTTCTTTCCCCCATCTCCTATTGAGTAAATAGGGATCGGATTGCAGGGTGAGGCACTATGACTTTGGTATGATTCTTTAGGATGTAAGATATGAAGTGTTTCACTGCCTTTTAAACCGCATAAGCCTGCTTGTCTATGGAATGGTAATTTAGTTCGGATCCTTGGATATTAGTGCTCATAAATGAGACCGGGGCCTTGTTGTTTTCATCATCTTTCTAAGTCAATATTGTCACTAGTGATTGGTCAGAGGAAAAAGTGTAGAGGAAGAAATCTTTTTTAAAATAGGGGCTTCACAACATTGGAGCCTGAGATATTGCAGTCTTAATATTGCTGAAAACACTCTTTCGTTCATCATCCCACTTAAATTCAACATCTTTGTGGATCATTTTTTGTAATGGTTTGATAGTCTCGACGAAATCGGGGGTGAATTTTCTTACAAAATTGATTTTCCTAAAGAAGGATTGCATAGCCTTTTTGTTGTGGGGTAATGGAAGCTGAGCTATAGCCTTAACTCATTTTGTGTCTATGTGAATTCCTTCTTGGGATATAATATGACCTAATAGCTTCCCCTCCTTAACACCAAAGATAGTTTTCTTAGGTTTTAAAGATATACCGTATTTCCTACACCTTTCGAAAATCTAGGTTAAGTGTTGGATGTAATCTTCTCTGTTCTTTGAATACACAGTCATGTCATCCAAATAGACTACTAAACATTTTTTTATTAGTCCTTAGAATGCTACATTCATGACCTCTGAAAGGTTTCCCCTGGATTGATTAACCCAAAAGGCATGTGTTTATAAGCGAAGGTTCCCCACTTAGTTCGGAAGGTGGTTTTCAAATGGTCTTCCTCTGAAGCTAGAACTTGGTTGTAACCTAAGAACCCATTCAACAGGGAGAAAATCTCAAAGCTCGACACGGTTTGCAAAAGTTGCTCCATTGGTGGGCCTGGGTAGTTGTCCTTTTCTGAAGCTCTGTTGAGGTTTCTGAAATCTACACATAAGTAGATCTCCCCAGACTTTTTCCTCACAGGAACCAAATTTTCTACCCATGCAGAGTGTCTAACCTGGAAGATAATCTTAGCATCTAGAAATTTTCTTAACTCCTAACACATGAGAGGCTCCAAGGATGGGTGGTACTTCTGGAGCTTCTGTTGAAAGGGTTTCATTTCAGTATTTAACGGGATAGTGTGTTGAATGATATGAGTATCATAAGTTTTCATATCTCGATAGGACCATGCAAAGACATCTTGATATTGCCTGAAAAGTTTGAGATAGGCCTGCCTTTCCTCTTTAGCTACTGTCTTGCTGAGATTTATATTCTTGGGATTTTCCAGGGTTCCTAGATTTACAGTTTCGTGCATGGGATAGGAACTCCCCATCTTTGTGTTTGTTGACCCTTTGAATCTTTCTCTTAAGTCAAAAATATTTTATAAATTGGCTACCCCTTTCGGTATCGTGTGAGACCTTGGTTTGTCGGTTGGTTGATCTGTATGGGGGTTGGTCTCTGCTAATCGCTCCTGAAATACTTCGTCGTCAATACCCAAGTCTTTAAAATTATTCTGATTGGTCAAAATTTTTATGATATGTTCATCTCCTTCAAAGACCTTCCAATTAGAAATATTTTTGGGCACCGATGGTTTGTAGAGTAGCTCCACAGTAAACCGAGAGGCTTCGTAGTCTTCTAGAGGTGATAACCTTGAGGCAGCGATGGCTAGAGAATCAACAAGAGTGTTATTTTTTCTCGGGATCACTGTAATGTTGAAGGCTTCCAAACGTTCTAATAGTCTGTGCACTTCCTATTGGTAATTCCTCAGGTGGGGAGAGTTGCAATGTATAGTGTTCCTTACCTGTCTAACGATGATTTCAGAATCTCCAAAAACCTTCAATTCTTTAATGTTTAAGTCTATGGATTTCTTTATCCCTTGTATTAAAGCTTCATACTCATCGGTGTTGTTTGTGCATTCAAATTCTATTCTACATGACAAGAAATTTCATTTACCTTTTGGATCAATGAGGATGCACCCTGCCCCTGACCCTTCTTGCGATTTAGATCCATCAAAGTATAAGGTCCAAATTGGCGAGAAAAAGTTATCAGTTTACCTTTTCCTACCACTTTCCTCCTTTCCTCCTATCTGTTCTGTAATTTCTAACGTAGGTCCTTGACAGAAGAGGGTTTCCTCTACCGTTGTCGACAAGTTTTCTTGAAAAATCATTTCGTAGTTTTGAGTAAGAGGGACATCATATGAGAGGGGAAAGAAATTCCCAAAAATGGAGTCACAGGAATAATTTCCTAGCACGGGGAAATTTGTCGATGAGGGTTCGTTAAGGGTTTCTAAGTCAGTGACAGTGTGTTTCAGATATCTTTCCCTATCGATCCTGGCCATATTCGGGTGTCCTTTTAATGGTAGCCAAAGGTGAGCCCAGTCTGTACTAAAGTATTCGTTTAACTTCTCAAACCAATCTCGAATCAATAACAATCCATAAGCTTCTGGGATATCTACTACAATGATGTCAATTACTTGCACAAATTTAGGGTGTGTCGCTATTCTGATCATTACATATTTGAGTTCTCCCATAACCTTCACTAGGATTCTGTGTAGTTGTATTACATGTTTATCTCTTTTGAGAGGGATTGCATTTAATTTTTTTCAAATAGACAATGACATAACATTAGAGGATGCTCCTGAGTCAACCAAATAATTATGAAGGTTTTTGTTGAAGAATTCAAATGTCAAAATGAAAGGTGGGACAAAAGGTTTTCCCTTCTTATCTTCAGAGCAGGCGTTGACAGTTGGTTTATTTCTTAGATATATGGGAGTTAGATTTCCTCCTTGGTCAGTGCTTTTTGTAGGATTTTCTTCTGATTTCAACGCTTGTAACATAAAGTCTTTTTGTTGAGGGATTCTACACATGTCCATGACCGATATGTTTGCCTTCAACGTTTTCGAGTCTTCTACTATTTTTTAGTCTATCTTGGGCGATTCTCATGTATGGATGTTTATAGTATTTCTTCAGTGGACAAAAGGTGCTTTCGGGTGATCAGGAGCTGGTTTTCCTCCCAAAGTTTGGGCAGTAGTAAGATCGTTTGAGACAGGTTGACCCCTACTTCATGTTTGCATAGCCAGGACCTCTGCGGGTGGTTCTTGAACCTCAAATAGGTCTTCAGAAGGCATTGGCAGGTCAGGGTCCCATATCAACATGGTTGTTTCTTCTGGTGGATCAAATTCTTCATAATCAACAATATTCATAACTGCGATGTTTGATTGTTCGGTTAAGGAAACCTCATCTAGAAACCAGTTGGCCATCAAATTCATGGCATGCAACCATTATGGGCAGTCTCTTCCAGAGTTTTTCTCTTGGTGATAAGTACAGAAAGAGTCAGATGCTACATTTCCCAGATCAATGTTTAAGTTGCTTTGGGGGGGTTCAATTGATTTGAAAGGCGGATTTATTTTAAAAAAGGGTTTATATGGCATCTGGCCTTGGTTTCCTTCCTCTGCACTTTTCTTCATGTCTATGATTTCATTTGACAATTTCTTGACCATGCGTTGTAGGTATTTTATGTCTCCACTTCCCTTTTCGTGACCTTGTTCTATTTGTTTCCCTGGGGGTCTAGTCAACAAGAGTCCTCTCCTGGGAGGAGGTTGAAATTTCTTCTTAACTTATGAGACCTGGCCTTCTTTACATCCCTTCATTTGGAACTCTATCGTTTTGGCTTCTTCAAAATTCTCAGCTAAGGTTTCTTTGGCATCCCTCTTCACAAACATGGAAATAGAAGCTGGGAGAGAATTAGAATATACTTTGATTTGCAAATCCTGAGTGGGTTTAGCTTTAGGTTGAAATTTGTTTAGGATAGTGGTGAATATTTGATTGAAGTCTTTAACCTTCTCTTTTGAACTCATAGTGGCAGCGAACAACTCGGCCATTAAAGCTCCTGTGGTGGTTTCTTCTGCAAATTTATCTAGAAAATCCTTTTGAAACTTCATCCAACTAGTTATGGATCCTACAGGTAAGTTAAAATACCACGTGGAGGATGAATTCTCAAAAGTGTGGGGGAATAGCTTGCATACTACGTCTTCATGTTGGACATTCATCAGTCTAATAGCTAGTATGAATTTTTTGATATGGTGTTTAGGAAATCCTGAAGTTTCAAGATCAAATTTAGGGAGTAATTTCTTTGGATGTCGGGGAAGGTTATGTACATCCAAGGATGGACATAGCGTCTCTGGGAAACCAAGATTGATTATTATGAGGCAGGTTTCCCCTTTATTCATTATGATCATTGTTATATTCCATGTCGTTCGACCCCAAAGATGAATGTACTGAGTTAAACCCTTCCTTGTCAAAAAATTCATCGGGCACAGAGCAGTTACCGGTCGGTGTTTCGGGGATTAGATTGAGAGGATGTTCAATTTCAGTAAAGGAAAAATATATCAGGTCTTCTACTGTGTGAACAAAAACCTAGTCAGGGGTATCAACCATAGGTCTTGTTACTTGTTTTCTACGAGGAAGTAATGGAGCTAAGGGTAGTTCTCCGATTTGTCGGGAGTAAGTTCTTGTGTTTCTTTTGAAATGGTTCAACTACTCATGAGGAAGAGTGTAAGGTATTTTAGGGAATAGATTATCTTATTCCTTCTAGGGTGAGTTACTCATTTCAGGAGTACTCAGTGTGTGTGGGTTTTCTTCAGAATGACCTGGCATGCATGTGGGTTGTACAGGTTGTGTGAAATATTGTGTAAAAAATATTGTCATCCATTCATTCTTCAAGCCCTCCTTCTAGCGCCAGTTCTGTTGAGGGGTCCTAGATCCCTTTAACTCAACATTAGGAACCAAACTTGCCACCGAGGCCCAATTAGACTCTACAACGTTTAATGGTAGAATGGTTCTCCAGATCTTGCGATCCGACCAAATGATCGATGGGATTTACGTAGTGATCAACAGGATGTCTTCTTGTGAAAACTCCTCCTTTAGTTTGAATGTTCTCTTTTTTTATTTTCTCTTATAGGTGGGACCGAGACAAGATAAATACTAGTATAAATTAGCTAAGTAACAAAATGGGAAGGACTTAACTACTGAAGAATGCTGAGTCCGAGATAACCCTTCTTCTCAAGCATGCAGACAATGATTCTTACACCTACAACAAGCCTAGTACTAATACATTAACCTGCTGGTGTTCCGATTATTGACTGAGATACGATTATTAGGGGAAAACATACATGCAATAAACAATGGCAAGAAAAATAGTTTTCTTAACTCTAATCATCAATCACATATTAACACAACGATTTACTTTTCATCATTAAAGACAAGAACTATAAAACTATTGAATCAGATAACTTATCAATATATTCAAAAGGCTCTTACTTGTTACAACATCCATTCATGAGATAAAAACATAAATAATTCTTCTTCAGATCCAATCATACACGCTTTTGATGAAAAAAAACAAACTTGTCTATGGTCCAAAACAAGACTTCTCAATTAAGGTAGCTCCAAAATAGTTCTTTACAAATCCAAAAATGAGGGTCTTTGCAAAAACCATCGACCTCTTCTAACAGGTCGATCCTCTTATTTATAACATATTATTAACTAAAAATAACTATCAAAAGTGCAGCTAAGTGAAACAAAAACTTGCCACATGGCGCTTTCATCTCTCATTCTTCTAAGATTCATCAAATGATCTCACTAGAGTGGATGACTCTTCTCATACTCTGACCATTTGACGAAGATTTCCTCGCACGTGTTGGCATATGGGAACCTGTGTTGATCCATCGGGGCCGAAAGGATCTCTTTGATCTCTACTGTCCGTGCATGATATTTGACTACTTTAGCACTTAATTGTTGTAGCACTATCTGAGATTTGATCTGGTGCTCCATGAACTACTGCACTTGTCCTGGCGCCATGTTCGCCACCTTTGTTATCTCCACAGCCGACAATGAGTCTTATTCGTCATGTAATTTGACTATGTCATGCAAGTCAACAAAGTCATCGGATGTGGCGAATTATGGAAGGCCGATGTCTCTCATTGCCTGGTTGATCTTGGTCCAACTCTTTTCACACACAACCCACTTCTCTTGGATTTCTCGATGAGGTTCTTGGGCCATTCTCACCCAGTATTCGACCGACTTATTTATGCAGTCAATGTTGCTATCCCTCAACACCTGAATACCGTGCTCTTCGACGTCTTGGCCCTTTTCAACCGCATTGATGTAATCAATTATTTCCATAGCTTGGTGGGACTTCTCGTACCACCTTTCCACATCTTTGCACGTCGCCATCTCCATCAGGGTGTCTTTTTGGAATTCGGCTATCCCTACACTGAAAATGTGTCGCTCACTCGTGAATTTGCTGTAGGCATCTTGGAATTCACTTCTCAAAAATACCATGGCCTGTGTTGAGTCCTGATAGTATTTCGCTGAATGGAGTAGATGTTCCGACTCCTTTAGATGTTCATATTTTCTTTCTCTATCCAAGGTGGCATATGTGATCACCATCCCTACACCGATAATCTCGGACGTCTTGGCATGCTCGGTGCTGATTAATTTCTCCTCTGTGGTGATGAGAATCACACTATCCAATGTAAGCCTTATTTTCTTAGTGGTTCTCTTCATGATGGATTTCCTTTTTCGGTCGTATGCGATAGCTTTTATATCGATGACATCATCTATGGGTTCAGGGATTTGATTCTCTCCCCATGTAAGTGTGTTTCCTAGGTTTTTGACGTTGTAAATTTGTTCAAGACTGGGTTCTTGAACCTCTTTCGTATGTTCCTAAAGTTCGACCTCTGGTTGTTTCTCATCAGGAGGTAAAGTATCGGCTGAAATTGAAGCATCAGGGCGGTCTCGACACTTACTTGATAATCGGTTATTGAGATGTCGATTTCTTGTTGTGGGACTCCTTCCTCCTGTTCACCCGATCCTAGATTGTCCTTCGGGTTGTCCGCTTGGGTCTCTGGTACATTGAATAGCTCAGTGGCTAAGGAAATTTTGACCTCCTAGTCATTCTTTGGAAGACTCTGAATTTGAGCATTGGGAGTTGGGGAAGATGCTTTCTCGGGTTCCTTTTCCTCTGTGATTTTCACCGGAGTCACCAAGGAAACCTCCAAACATTCCTCATCGTCATAGATCATTATTAAGTTGTGGAGGGGTTTTGGCGCACTTTCTCTCCCTGATATCCTGGCTATCTCTAGCCGAGCTGAAATGTCCCCTAGTGATCTGGCATGTGGTGCTAAAACTTCATGGTTATCCAAACTGATGTTTTATTCAATTTGGATTGGCACTGGACCACTTGAACTTGTCCAAATTTTGATTAGGTTGTCGACATGGACCCTTTTTATTTCTACGAGGTCCGGTTCTTCTTGTATCTGATCGAGTACTCTCTATGCTTGTTCTATCATGAGAAATCCCCTTACCTGTGCCTCTGGTGTCATAGGAAATCCCATGTTCTGCATCGGAGCCACCAGGAAAACCTTTGTTTCCTCTGCCACTCTGATTTCTTCCCTGGCTTTGAGGGCCTCTTGAGCCAACTACTCTATTTTCGTCGCCTGTTCATCTAGGCTCATGGCCCTGAACCTGGTCATTTTTGGGTCAACCATCCTTTGTACCACCTCGTCCCAGTTTTGGGCATTTTCTGTGAAGACTTCTTCTTCGAATTTGTCATGGGCATACGACTAGCAGGATGACACTTGTGAAACATGTTGCAAGACCAGGCCCATTGGATTGTGCTTGTGAAATCGACCCGTCGGGAATATGAACTTGAGTTGGCTCAAACCTTCTTGTTTGGTTTGAGCGGTGTCCTTATCCAAGTATAACCCTACATGGAAGCCATAGGGTATGAAGGCCCATTTCTTGTCCTTGACCAGGGTGGCATTGTAACCCTACAAGATAGTTTGATAAAATATTTCCCCTACCACAAGTCAGTCTGGGACATGAGCTGGTAGAATATGTGGTGTTCAGGTGGCCCCGAATACCCTGATGTAGGTGTCACGCTCATTTAAGTACCAATGGCCTGCCTTGGATATCATTTTCTTGGCCGCAACCGATAGTCTTGGGCATTCCTTCTTAAAAAGAATAAAATAAATTCGCACAATGAATTCATCACATATGAGGGAGTAAAACTTCTTATACATGTTTTCCCATAGCATGCTGAAGTAGACGTGGACTAGGAGCTCTGCAACATGCCAGCTCAGATTCATGTCGGCGAAGATGTTTCTAGCGCACCTGAAATCGAGCAAGTATGAAGCCATGTAGAAAGATGGTTTCTCTCCTTCCTTAGACAACTGAGCCTATTATACAAAAAAGCTCAGTTGTGTAGAAATTATTTCTCCCTAGTTGAAACCACTCCCAGAGATCGCCATTGTGTAAGCCAGGGGAATTCACACCTCTGAAAATATGGAGTAGTCCTTCTCTCCATATAATCGGTAGATGAGAGAAATAAAATAGATGCATGGCTCCCTTAAGTTGGTCATCCCGTACCATCCAGTGCTTTGGTTGGTGTACTTCTTGTCCTCCCTCCACCACAAGGTCATCACCCGACTGGTGTCATGGAGTTTGTAGAAATTTACCACGAAGTTTGTGTTTAGCCGCTCCTCAGGGTCTCTAATATTGTAGTATTTCTGAACTGCTACTGGTAGGAACACTCCGACACACCCACCATTTTCATCGTTGATTAAACATTTGTGTGTGTCTGTGTGGTCGATGAGCCACTTCAGGAATTCTATGCAGGGAAAAATGAGGGTTCTACTTTTCATCATATGTAGGTATGACCATGGGATGTTCGGGAACACCTCGTCATCAAACGCTCTTACATCTGGATCACTGTGTGGAACATATTCTAGGTATTCCTCCCGAATGGTCTTGTTAAAGAGTTCCCCCTAATGCGGGAGTGCCATCTTGGACCCTGTTCTTGCCTCTGTATCTCCAAAGGCCGGAGGCTAGATGAAAACCTTCTTCGTTGTTGTATTAATGACAGGTTCCAGCCTCCGAGTGTATTCCAATTGTTTTGCGGCCCCTGGAGAAGAGCCTTCACCTACCTCTGGTTCTTTCAGCTTTGGTGCCCTCAACGATCATCTGGTGGTTTGCTTCCTTGGTGGCATTGTTCCTACAACTACAATAAAATTTCAAAGACTGTGTAAAACAAAAATCGGATAAAAAACATTTGAATTACAGCCAACAAATTTACAGACTCGGATACATACCTATGAATCTTGTTAAAACCTAGTTATTTTGACAATCACGGGATTGATACAGCCTTCGAGTCGCTCGTCCTGATCCTTTGGATTCTCCAGAATTCTCTTATGCATAGAATGATTTTGTTTACAACGACTCAAGAGAATTTAAATAGGGAAGAACTTACAGTGTCATATCAGCAATTCAATTCGGGTTATGAGTGAAATTTTAACAAATCTGTCGTCAAATCTCTATAACTTAAATTCATTGTGGGTTGACGGCGGAGGCGCGGGTGGTGATGTGGTCTGTCGGTGATTTTAAATGGTTGTTTTGATTGGTGCAAAAGGTAGAAACTAATGCGGGATTTGGTATTAATTAGATCCTTAAATGCTTCAAAATCCGATCGTATCTAATGTTAAAACGTCCCATCATGTCGCTCTTTCAGTGGGTGGATCGGGGATTGGGGATGTGCTATGAAAATTTTCTTTGATGTATTTCTGCAAAAATCTCTAACGCCGATCAATTTCACTGTAATATGTTGTCGTGGAAAAGCTGACTCGGACCTAGGGAACCAATAATGAATCTGGATAAAACTAGACCGTACGATCCTCCTACCGGGTAAATGCATTTGGTGCTAAAGACCGATGACTTAATTAGCGTGTATTAATTGGATTCGGGACTTTCCTTAAGTTATTCATTCTAAAACAAACCTTAGCTTGCCGATGCCGAAAAAGTGTCCAGGGTCAGCGATCGGCGATAAACCTATCAAGTGCTTTCTTCGGATTAGCTTCCTCGAAAAAGACCCAATGTTGAAAATGCATCGGGGATCGACGATCAGGAATAACCTTTAGCGCGGTCAAAATGTTTGTTGCGATATTTTTAGGTTTTCCCCGATTCCGATAAGCACGTCGGGCATCGGCTATCGACGATATCTTTTCTCTCTTCGTTAACGTTTATCCCCCTCGTCTTTTACTGATGCCGAAGGGGAATCGACTATCGATGATATCCTTATGCAATACTTGACGCAAAACAAAAACTTCCTTTTGTCGATGTCGATGGAGATCGACGTTGGATGACTGAGGTTTCCCGAGTGGTTCTTTTCTTTCTTTGAATTCCTTCCGATGTCGAATCTGAGCGCGTCGAGTGAAGTGTTTTGGCTGTCGATTCTTTATTCAGGTGTTAAGTGTTGGAGTTACTTCACACACACCTAGGATTTATTTTTCCTAAGGTTTTTTCTTTTTTATTAGTCATTATTAGTCATTATCCAGTCTCCTATATTTTAGGAAGAATATTCTTCTAGGGAGAATATTCTCTTCAATTTTCACTTCAGTTTGACTAGTTAGTTGAGTCTAGATGTTGCATTGGTTTTGTCACCATGCAAAATTGGGATCATCACCATGCTAATGCGCACTTGCCTTGGGATCATCACCAGACTGGCGCACTACCCTTGATTCCTTGATCTTCTCCTCACTACACTTTGTTCAGTCAGTTAATTGAAGACTGGTTGACTAGTTAACTCAGCCAGGTGGAGTTCACTCACATAATTGCCTGAGAGACTAGACTAGGTGGCAATTCACTCCCGTAACTGCTGGTGTATGTCCAGATCACTTTATACCACCACTATGGCTCATTAGTTACTCATGTATCCTATATCTATTTTAAATTATTCACTCTTTGAGTGTGGAATACAGTTAATGAGAATTATTTCATTCTTTCTCTCCTTCTTCTTCTTTCTCTAATTCTCTCTACAAATGTGTGTATTATTGTTTAGCTAGATCTATTCTATGTAGTTTCAACACATTTACATGGTATCAGAGCCAACAGACTGCTAAGAAAAGCTACACCGAATTATTTTTTGCAGGTACTGAAGATTGAACACAACAAAAAGATGGATTATTCACCGGAAATACTTTTCACAACTTATAACTATTTGGAATGGAAGCCAAAAATTCTACTTTTGCTCAGATGCAGAGGCTTGTACCAAATAACTATGGCAATGGAAGTAGATGAGAAAAATGATTTTCTCAATAGACAAGATATGGCCATAGGATGGATCCTCTCGTTTATTTCTCCTGAAATTCTCCATCAAGTATATGATGACTCACAAGAATCAAATCCAAATGAATTATGGACCAAATTGGAGGTTCTATTTGGGAATAAAGAAGATTGTGAATATTTCATGAAGGAGGTTGAACAGATAGAGCCAGAAGATAAGCCATCAGAAGATCAAACATTTTATTATGAAGATTCTTATACAAAAGTATTTGAACAAATTTGTATTCCATTAATTGAAGATGATGTCTACTCCATTTCAGATTTGTTTTTTGAATTTCATGTGGAAGATATATGGCATGCATCTCAAGAGTCACATGCAGACACTTTTGCATGCACCATGCATGCATCTCAAGAGACAAAGAGGGAGTCCCACACACCAGAATCAATTATGATATTTTTTTAGAACAATTTGCAGAAACAAATTGTATATTTGAATTCCTCTCGGGAAAATATCCAATTTCAAAAAACAAATCGTCTGAAACGGAGTCTGGGAAGTGAAGTTATGATCATTTTAAAATCAACAAAATTTCAGTTTTTTTTCCAGAAACGGCCGCACTGTCTTCAAAATTTCATCCAAACTTTATTTGGATCTTATTCAATACAATAAGAGAAAGTGGATATGTGTGGACATATAAATGATACATATACTTCATCATATCCATGCAGACATCTACATCTTCAACAAAATCTTCAACGAACACAAACTTGCACAGTTGCGAGGTCTTCTTGAAGTGAAGGACAAGGTTGCTTAGCAATTGTTTTTTGTTCCTTCTCAATTTTTTTTTACATACATTTTAATTTGAGGGGGGTGGTGTTCCCATGAGGTTTTCCCTCTTTTATCACTTTATTTCAGTGTATCTTTTGTATTTAGGTACCTAACATGGCCTCGTTGTCGGGACCCATTCTTTATTTTCACCATAGTGATGTTCAGGGGGTTGTTGGAGTTACTTCACACACACCTAGGATTTATTTTTCCTAAGTTTTTTCCTTGTTTATTAGTCATTATTAGTCATTATCCAGTCTCCTATATTTTAGGAAGAATATTCTTCTAGGGAGAATATTCTCTTCAGTTTGACTAGTTGAGTTGAGTCTAGATGTTGCATTGGTTTTGTCACCATGCAACATTGGGATTGTTCGACAACACAAGTATTCCAACAAAGGACGAACACCTTCAGTAACCACTCACATAACCAGATCAAAGATCAACACACCGATGTTTTCACATGGTAAAACCCCTACGGGGAAACATCCACGGCCCCAG
>JZKD02S0196181.1:23942-36151 GCA_000966675.3 Picea glauca | reverse complement strand
CTAACTACAAATGCATACTAATGCATACTAAAGAAACACACTTTTACCTAACGACATATTAGACCAAGTAGATCTTAACTAACTCCTAAGTGTCTAAATATCCTAACAGGGATCATCACCATGCTAATTGGCACTTGCCTTGGGATAATCACTAGACTGGCGCATTACCCTTGATTCCTTGATCTACTCCTCCCTAAACTATGTTCAGTCAGTTAACTGAAGACTAGTTGACTAGTTAACTCAGCTAGGTGGTAGTTCACTCACGTAACTGCCTGAAAGACTAGACTAGGTGGAAGTTCACTCCCGTAACTGCTAGTGTGTGTCAAGATCACTCTATACCACCACTATGGCTCATTAGTTACTCATGTATCCTATATCTATTGTAAATTATTCACTCTTTGAGTGTGGAATACGGTTAAAGAGAATTATTTCATTCTTTCTCTCCTTCTTCTTCTTTCTCTAATTCTCTCTGCAAATGTGTGTATTATTGTTTAGCTAGATTTATTCTATGCAGATTCAACACATTTACATTAAGGCCTTTTAATTCATGGGGTTTCATAAGTTCAAACAAACCTAAGTAGGTGATGAGAGTCATGAGAATAAGCAAAGACAAACATTCCCCAAAATGAAGTTGAATCAGACAATGCAAAAGATCAAGTGGTACCCAAAAAAGCAAAAAAATGGCAGAGGATTTTTAGGGTGTGTTGTGTGCTCAACACCTCCTTAGTTGGTGCCATGAGATATTGGTTCAAGTACTACTATTGTACACCGCACGTATATCATAGAGCTATAGCACAGGGCAAACCCTTGTTTGTAGAAACCATGAATATCCTACCCATGGGGACGGAAACAAAAACAAAATAGACAATATATATTGTCACGCAACTGTGCCTTTTGCATTCTGATTGCGAAATTACTACACATTTCTTCCTGTTAAGCATTTGGGAATTTCGCCATTGCAGTATTATTCAGGTTGGAGTATAACTCCACAGGAGTAAAAAAAAGAAAAAAAGAGTATAGTGGTCCCGCTGGAACACTAATTTGGGACCTATCTCACTGGGTTCGTCTCTTCAGCCCAATTCTAATGATACCTATCCTTTTAACACATTTTTTTTGTTTGGACCTAACCCTTCTCTGACACCCTTATTTGGCCCCTATCCCATTAGATCCCCCTTTTTTCCCTGATCACAATGGTACCTATAATTTGACACCCTTCTTCTCAGTGGTCCCACCCACCCCTCCAGACCCCTTTTGTTTCCCCTATACCATTTTCCTGCCCATTTTTCCAAATGGATACCACAAGATCCCAAGAACTCAATATGATTACTGACACCCACCAGAACCAGGAAGACATCAAGACTATCAATGCCAACCTTAGATCAATCAATTCAACTATTGAGATCCTCAAAGAACAATGTTCCTACATCAAATACCTCAAAGACTTCAAATCCACCTTTGGACACTTCATGGGTTGTTCCCAGAACCCTTCCTTGTAACAACCCAATTTGATTATTTATTTATCATAGTTGTTACTTTAAATTTAATTAATTATTAAAATAAATTCAATGAGTATTTTTATTATTTTATTATTAAAAAGGTAGGTGAAGTAATTAATGAAGGGATAAGGCTATTGGGCAATTAATGAGGGGATAATGCAGTTGGAGAATTGAATGTGGGGGAGGATTTGAGAGGGGAGGATAAGGAAGAGGGGAGATGAATTGGAGAGGGGTATTTGGGGTTTTGGAAAAATTGGAGAAGAGGAAGGCAATGATGAAATTATGAAAGAGAAGGGGAAGAACATGTTGTTTTGGGAAACTCTCATAAGGACATTGTTGTTCTTGGGAACTTTGGGCTTGGGGGCTAGGAAACCACAAGGATTCCTGGAGCTAGGGAGCCAGAGAGGTTGTTCCCAGTTGGTTGGGAGGTAAATATTTAGCTTGGGAAGCTTTGGGGCAGTTGGGAAAGAACAAGAACAAACATGAAAGGGGATAAATCAACCAACCTGCAGGTCAAGGTATGTATTTTACGAGTTGGTATGTTATCATTATGTTGTTGTTATTATGCTATCTATTTACCAGTTTATTCTTTGCATAAAGAAAATTTCTAAACTAAATTGCAGTCATTTCTGTAGGAGATTACAAAATATTTATTTTTTTGATGCCCTGAATTATGAAGGCCTTACATTCCTCTTCTGAACAACCATCTTATCAGGATGACCATGAATCTTCCCATTACCAAGGTTCTCATACTACCCACTTTTCTCAAGACCTCCTCCCTCCCATAATTGAGGTGAACAAATTTGATGGATCAAATCCCACAGGTTGGGTCACCCAAATGGAACATTATTACTCTTTGCATGGAATTACTGATGATTTAGCCAAGCTTCATTATGGTGTCCTACATCTGGATCTGGAACGATGGAAATGGTGGCAATGGAAAAAAAAGGCACGCCAAGGGTATGTTGCTTGGACATAGTTTGTGGCCGAACTTTATGACCGATTTGACTTTGACACCCACCATTTAGGCCATTTGACCAAATTAAAGCAGTCTGGAACAGTGGAAGAATTTATTTCCACATTTGAGCACTTGGATTTCAGAACAGAGGGCATGTCAGATGCTTTCTTTAGGGAATTCTTTATCAGTGGCCTCAAATATGAAATTTGTTCCCATGTTCTCATGGAACGCCCCCAGACTTGGCTGGAAGTTACCCAATGAGCCAAGGAAGCACAACATATTGTATCCTCCCAGAACCGCAAACCATCCTTTCCTCCTCGCCCTAAACCCATCAATTATTCCCCTCATGCAACTCCCCTCAAGATCCAACAATTAACCAGGGCTGAAATTCCTGAATGTCAACTCAAGGGTCTTTGTTATAATTGTGATGACAAATATTTTCTCGGGCACAAGTGTAAGGAACAAAACATTTTTATGGTTGTGACTGATTATATTTCTGAAGAAGATGTTGTTGTTCCGCCTGTTGAGGAACTACCACTGCCATTTGATCTGACCCCATCCTCTGATCCACCAGACGTTGACCCGATGATTTCACTTAATGCCCTCACTAGCTTCTCTGCTCCCCAGACTCTCAAATTAATTGGTTACATCAAAAATAGGAAATTCATCATCCTTGTGGACACTGGTAGCACCCATAATTTTATTCACCGCTGCATTTCCGAAGAATTCAATTGTTACATCCGTTCCATCAATAATTTTCAAATAATGATCGCCAATGGAGGTTCCATTAAATGTGGGGGAAGATGTGAAAATGTGCAACTCCAAATTGGTCAGTATCACTTGAAATCCCATATGTTTGTTATAGACATGGGGGCTTGTGACATTGTTCTTGGTTTTGAATGGTTACACACTCTAGGTCCCATTCTCATGGATTTTAAGGACTTAACCATAATATCATAAGTTCCCATTGCATGGAAAAAATCCTCAAAAAAGTTCATTCGAAAATTATAACCCAACTCCACTCCATTCATGTTGTTGAGACACCTTCTGTGCATCCCGACCTACAAGCTATCCTTTCCCACCACCAAGTTATTTTTACCACTCCCAAAGAACTTCCCCCTTCCCTTGGATTCCATTATCATTCCATCCCTCTCATCCCGGGAAATTGTCCTCCCAATGTTCGGCCTTATCGTCATCCCTTTTCCCAGAATAATGAAATTGATAAAATTATTCATGAATTACTAGAAGCCAGTGTTATCTGTCCCAGTACTAGCCCCTATTCTTCCCCTGTGTTCATGGTACTCAAGAAAGAAGGTACTTGGCACATGTGTCTTGATTTTCATGCCCTCAACAAACTCACAGTCAAAGACAAATTCCCCATTCCTGTCATTGATGACTTCTTGGATGAATTGAGTGGTGCTTAGTTCTTCACCAAACTGGATCTACGTTCTGGCTACCACCAGATCCATATGAAAGACGAAGACATTCCCAAAAATACATTTCGCACTCATGAGGGTCATTATGAGTTCCTGGTAATGCCCTTTGGATTGTGTAATGCTCCTTCCACTTTCCAAAGTCTTATGAATCACGTCTTCCGTCCTTTTCTCCATCATTTTGTCTTAGTTTTTTTTAATGATATTCTCATCTATAGTCAAACTTGTCCATCCCATCTCTCCCATGTGGATCAATTTCTCCATTTACTCTCTAAGCACCAAATTTTCCTCAAACAATCTAAATGTGCCTTTGGTGCCTCAGAAGTGGAATACCTAGGTCATATTGTCGACAAGGATGGTGTTCGAGTAGATCCTAAGAAAATTAAATCTATGCAAGATTGACCTCGCCCTAAAACTCTTAAGAGATTTCATAGTTTTTTGGGTTTAACGAAATATTATAGGAAGTTTGTTCAAAATTATGGAAAAATTGCAGTTCCTCTCACTTCTCTCCTTAAAAATAATGCTTTCACTTGGACTTCAGCTGCGGATCATGCTTTCCAAGCCTTGAAAGATGCTATGTGCTCGACCCATGTCCTAACACTTCCAAACTTCACAAAGACATTCATATTGGAATGTGATTCTTCTGGGAAAGGAATTGGAGCCGTCCTCATGCAATATGGCAGGCCTTTGGCCTTCACTAGCAAACAACATTCCGAGCTACATTTGGGCCAATACATTTATGAAAAGTAAATGTTAGCTATTCTGCATGTTGTGGATCTCTGGCATCCTTATTTATTGGGTCAACGATTCCAAATCAAAACTGATTATCAGAGTCTCAAGTATTTCCTGGAACAACAAATTTCATCCCCGACACAACAAAAATGGGTGACCAAGTTATTTGGTTATGATTATGAGATCATTTACAAGAAGGGAAAGGAAAATGTCGTGGATGATGCTCTTTCCCGAAAATATGAAGAAGACAGGTCCCTTTTCTCCCTCTCCTTCATCGTACCAGATTGGCTCCAAGTTGTTCGTCAGGAATGGCTGCAAGACCCCACAATTTCTCGCATGCTCCACCAATTGCGACACAATTCTTTAGTTTCTCCATAGCACTCTTGGCACAATGAAGAGCTTCGCTACAAAGTCCATTTGTATTTATGGAAGAAATCATAATTTAAATCCACAGTGCTTTCAGAACTTCATGCCTCACCCATAGTCGGGCATTCAGGGTTTACCAAAACCTATGAATGGGTCAAACGTTCTTTTTTCTGGGATGGTATGAAACATGACGTCCACACCTTTGTGGTTGAATCTGAGATCTGTCAACGCAACAAGGGAGAAACTGTCAAATCTCTGGGCACACTCCAACCAATTTTGATTCCCCTTCCTATTTGGTGATATATTTCTATGGACTTCATTGTGGGCTTACCTAAATCGGGAAATAAGTCACCCATCATGGTGGTCATAGATCGTCTCTCCAAAATCTGTTCATTTTTTTTCTCTTTAACACCCATTCACAACTGCCACAGTGGCTCAAATATTCAGGTATAATATCTTCAAGATTCATGGCATGCCTAATTCTATTGTCTCTGACAGAGACTCCACTTTCACCAGCAATTTTTGGCAAGAATTGTTCAAGCTACATGGCACTCAATTGCATCTTAGCACTGCCTATCACCCCCATATGGATGGCTAGACTGAAGTTATCAACAAGTGTTTGGAAACATATTTGAGGTGTTTTGCATCTGAGAGGTAAAATCGATGGGCTCAATGGTTACCCCTAGCTAAATGGTGGTACAACACATATTACCATACAACTACTCGCATGACTCCTTTTGAAGCAGTCTATGGACAAAATCTTCCATCGGTTCTCTCATATACGATAGGGGTCTCGAAGGTTCAAGAGGTTGAAATTTTTTTTATTGTCCGAGAGGCTATTCTTCGTGCCCTCAAAGAAAATTTGGTCATGGCTCAGAATCACATGAAGAAACAAGTAGATCAAGGTTGTTCCGAACGACATTTTGTTGAAGAGGACCACGTGTTTGTTCGACTACAACCTTATAAGAAGAATTCACTCAAAGTTGAATACTATTAGAAACTTGTGCCCAAATTTTATGGTCCTTATACTGTGCTCAAGTGTGTGGGATCAGTGGCCTATTAGTTATCTCTACCCAGTCAGTCAAAGCTCCATCTTGTTTTTTATGTTTCCTTCTTAAAGAAGGTGATTGGAACTAAGTGTCAAACTCAAACTAGTCTCCCTGAGTTGGATGAAGAAGGTTCCATATGGTTGCAGCCACAGGTGGTCTTGTCCCAGCGAGAGTGTCATCTCCGTCAATGCACCATCAATGAAGTTTTAGTCCAATGAAAAGATACAATTCTAAAAGATGTCACCTAGGAACCGACCACCATTCTACAACAATTTTCTCATCTTAAGCCTTGAGGATAAGGTTGTTCTTCAAGGGGGAGGGCATGTTAGGAACCTAACCTCCCTAACCCCCTAGGTAGGTAGCATACTATAATTCCATGTAATAAATGTAACAACCATAATTAATTAATTAATTATCATGATTAAATATTTGATTAATGAATATTAGTTTAATAAATTAATTAATTAATTATCATGATTAAATATTTGATTAATGAATATTAGTTTAATAAATAAATTAATTAATTATCATGATTAAATGTTTTTTTAATGAATATTAGTTTAATAAATTAATAATTTTTATTTTGGAGACATTAATAAATTATTAATTATTATTTTGTATTGGTAGATGGACCCATTTATGAAAAGGGGGATAAGGTAGTTGAGATTTAATGGGGGGATAAGGTGGTTGAGTTTTAATGAAGGGATAAGGTGGTGAATAAGGAAGGGGAAATGGGATAAGAAAAGGCGAAAAAACACTCGGTAAGGGGGTTTGATTTTGTGGGGAGCATTATTTTTCATATTGGAGAAGGGAAAAATAGTTTTGGGGGACTACATCTGTTTTATTGGTTTTGCTTGAGGAACTTGCTGGAGGACTGTCACAGGAGGCACATGTTGCTGGGAACTTTGGGCTCGGGGGCCAGGAAACCGTAAGAAATCTTGGGGCTAGGGAGCTGGATAGGTTTTTCCTAGTTGGTTGGGAGGTTAGTCAGTTTTGGGCAGAGCTTCAGCTTGGGCAGAGTTTTAGAACAACATCAGGTTGAGGTAGATATGTTTTATTATCATCATTATTATGTCGTTGTTCATTATTTATACATTGTTCATAACAATTATGCTGAATATGTGGTTTATTATCATGTTGCTCATAAAGTTTAATTATGTTGAACATGATTATATGCTAAATAATGAACTGTAAAGAAGTTAGGATAACATTTCTCTATTTAAATTTACATTTTTAAGGCTCTGTTTGGACATGCCCTACAATAAAGGCCAATATTAATAAGACCTAGCAATAAGGAGGAATAAGTCAAATGTAAGAATACCTAATAGAAGCTTCCGCTTCTAGAAGGATCTTCCCTAGATTGTTCTTTTGGATAGATAGATTCAATATAAATAGGAATAGAGGGTATGAGAAATATTTTCTTGGAGATTATTGTAATAGAGATCTACTCTGCTGGAGGTTGCCCCCTTGAAGAGGCAAGTGAACATTGCTATCATTAATCAAGGTGCTCTTTCTAGTGTTATTCTTGTATTATTTTGGTATTGTTCTGGTTATATTATTGTTTCTATGCCATTTGTATGCTAAAATATTTATGTTCTGCATATTATTGTATATCTGGAATACTACAATGCTTTCCTATAGCTTATACAAAGTTCCAATCCAAACTCCCTTTAGCAACACCATTGTTCCTCGAACCATCCTGCAGGTTTCTTTCACAAATATTGTTTTTACCCCTGCATCATCCATTTTGCTTACACAAATAAAAATTTTGGCCAAACCTAGGATGTGCATAACATTAGGGAGTGTTCTAATCCTTCCATCCATGAGATTCAACTTGAATTTTCCTCGTCTAATGATTTTGGCTGTCAATTAAGCGCCTAGGAAAACATCACCCCCATCATACCTTTCATATTCACAGAACCACTCCTTGTGGGGAGTCATATGAAAGGATGTTCCTGAGTCAATCAACCATGCCTCCTGATTTTCATGTGTGATTGAAGAAACCAAGTACCCTGGAAACTCAAATCGGGAAAACCAACAACCTGTTTAGAGATGCACCTCTAATATTCTATTCATCATATTCATTGTTTATAATACAATATACATATATGATCCTACGGCATCCAAACCCCTAATCCATTGACCCAGATTAGTCAACAACCCTAATTCCTTAACTAGAATTAGAAAAACCATCGACAAAAAACCATGTGCCGAAAAACCGCCAAAAAAGGACCAATTATTTTTTCTCGGGGCTCCGGCCTTCGACCCCCCGCAACCCTCTCGGCCGGGGGGTGCTAAGCATCCCTCGGACCCCCTTTTCTCCCATATTAGTGTACAATACATGAGATCAATTTTGCAAAGAATATAACATATACCCAACACTTTAAAAAATAATTTCAATTCATATATTTTCCTTAAATTCCTTTAATTTACAATGTTTAACACATTGAATCTGACATATGATACTTAGTGTTGTAAGGATTGAATAGTCTAGCAACTACACAAGATCATTATTTCCAAGAGACCTTCTCATTTATTTAATTTCTCTGCGAAGAGCAAGTAATGCTAGAACTTCATCTATCTTTTGCACATTGTTAGAAGTGATATGAGTGAAAGTCATGGACCTAAGTGCATGAGAGAAAAGTAGAATGAGCTATCAAAGTTGATAATTTTCTTTATCATAGTTTCCATTAAAATTAGTAGTTTATAATTGACCTTTTCATTTTGAAGACATAGTGCACATCACCTCATAAGTTTGCATGATCCTTCGGTTGATAATTAAAGTGAAGCTGAGGGTTTAGATAGATATCTTGATGCAATTCTTTGGCCCACCAACAAATAGTTGAGACAACTTCTTGGGATCCTTTTTAAAAGGAATTTCAACCCTAGACAATGAGTCTAGAAGAGGCTATGCCATATAATTGAAAGTTAGAGTAGTTTTCTAGCCTATATTAACTTGTGAGGAAAGTAGGGACAACTTCGAAGGTTAGTCCAAATAGGTACGAGTCCCTATGTAGTGCCATGTTGGAGTCTTTCTAGATGTCCATAAAAGTTATTTTGCCTAACCTATGTTAGAATATAATGGATGTGCTCGTTTTACCATTGACAATATCTCTATTGTCACTCAACCATAGGTCGAAGCCACCCACCGAGCACCTTAACCTTGACAGAGAATTACTATGGAAGCAAACCCTAGGCTAGGTAGCCAAACAAAGGGTAACGCACATTTCCCCAAGGATAGCACAACAATAAGAGCTGATCAGATGTTCCAAACCCTAGCCAAGATATAGTCCAAGCCAAACATGATCTGCTAGCTGTAGCAGTTGCAATGGAAACTCTCCTCAAACCTGCGCACAAGAATGGGCACTGCAGTGCGCACAAGTTGCTGCTCTATAATTCTGAGACTGCCTGCTAGAATGAGAACTGGTCTCCTGTATTTATACTAATTCTGGCTAACTACCTGGGCCGACTTCTCATTCTGGGTATCCGTTTGTTCAGTATATTATTATTTCTTCTGGCCAACTTCTTCTCTTGGAGGCTAATAACCTAATATAAATTATCTTCTTGAGCCGACAAGTCTTCTAGGGTTATTAGCCAACTTATTAGGGTTTCTTCTTGCTTCCCAGAGTGTTCTTCTCCTCAGGTTTACACGTGGAGGTAAATACCTCCCGCAACTACCATAATATCAACACTTCCTCCTAGATAGGGAGGTATTACAGGTAATGGTCTTGAGCACAAAACATACCATTCACCCGGTAGCATCAATATAGTCATCTAGACTATCTCATGACTAGATCATGAGCATCATCATAACCATCGGTGTCATCAGCTGCATCATCTCTCGAAACCATACTCCATCTGAGTAATCAAACATGATGATGGAGAAGTCACTCACACCACAGATTGATACAAGAGCCATTCTTCTAATCTGGAGATATGTCCTAGAAGAGTAGATGTTCTGAACCATTTTCCGTCTGGGAAATCTCTATCCTTTAATCATTCATCTAGATGATAATCATTTACCAAACTGTTGATAGTCTTCAAGATAATCGGAACAAAATAGAACACAACTGTGTCTATCCATAGTAGTACATAACTACAATCCAATGGTACACTACCACACCAAGTAGCAAACAAGTACTTGATCAGTAATGTATAGTCACGAACAGTGGAACACATCCACCACAGTAGTATACATCTACTGTCATACAGTATTCATAACAATCATCTGATATTAACCTGCACAAAAACAATGTTATGATATAAAATGAATCATATGGGCCAATCTTTCACTCACATCTGTGAGATCTGAAAGAATATCTACCCTCAAAGTAGAACATCAACGATGGGTTATCTGCCTTATTCTTCTCAAACAAGGAAGAATGATTGTTCTGATTTATGAACCTGGACCATTCCTCCGACACTAAACAAAGTGTAACCTGGAGAGAATGAATCTGCCCTAAGGAATGCCTGTCCCTGATTACTGATCCTGGACCATTCCTCCAGTAGTAAACAAAGTTCCACCTGGAGAAAATTAATACACCCTAAGGAATGACTGTCTGAACCATTTCCTCTATTAACCACAAGAGAAAAATATTGTCCTGTACCAACCTCCAAAATGGACCATCCCTCATGTTAACCACAATGAGAAATCGTTGTACGGCAAGGTGGGGCAGTCTTCTTGAGTAACCCTCAAGAAGAGAGACTTCCCTAGACCACTCCCCATGTTAACCACAATGGGAAGTCACTATCTATGATACATCAGCAATCTAGACTATTTCCCATGCTAACCACAATGTGAAATCATTGTCTGTCAGAAATATCAATCCACTTTCCGAACATGAAAGAATCTGTCCAAGCTGGACTATTTTTCAATCTTTGAAGATGAATGTCCTCAATAATATTTTCAGTGCTCCCTCCCAACCTGGGAGTCATATCTTCCTTTTTCAATAAGGAAGTCGTCTCCACGAGTTCCAACTTGAGTATGCAAACTCTTTCATCTTGGATAGAATCTTTACCAAAATGTCTTCTTATCTGCTCATCTGTGGAGATATGTATTGGAGAAACACTTTCTCCTTTCTGGACTTCATCACGGATATTGTAATGCTTGATTTCAAATGTACTTCGATCTGGAACGTTGGTTTTTATCTGAAGGCTTCATGTAGCTCTGATCAATAAGGTATATCCTTGTTTGGAAAATTGGAACATATCCATGTGGCACTTATTCTGTCATCATGATATCTTTGTCATGGATTGGCAATCCATCATCCTGATTTTATGAGCAATCATTCTGAGAAAATATTCACCACGCTTCTGCTGTGCATTGGATGTTCTCCATCAAGTTATCTTCTTCCATCTACATATAAGGGTCTCTTTCTCAAAGTCTTGAGGCTTCTCTTCATACACTCTTTGTTCAATTGTTTTGGAGAACAGTCTTTGCATTTATTTGATGTACAACTCCGACTCATGGATATTGCGGATGATATAATGACTCATGTAGAGATATGTCTTCTCCCTCCATCTGGGAGAACCTCTAGTTCTAGATCTCACAACACTTTCATAAGTCTTCCATAGACTGTTCTTCATCACGATTTTCAGTTCCTCTACTTTATTGCTTTTAGTGAGTTCATATCAGGCTGGTAGTCTTGTGATTCTCGATACAATGACTGGTTGTTCTGGATTCTCTTTCTTGGAATCTTCATGTTTCTTCCTCGTGTTTTTCTTTAGATCTTGGGTCCATGGAGTAGATTCCATGCCCTAAAGGTTCCATTTCTTTCTTTCATCATAGGATCACAGATGTGGATGGACAACCAGGGATACTTTAAAGCTTCTCTTCGAAGAGGTCTTCTTCTAAGGTTGAACTGAACACGTATTGCTCTTATTTTTGGTGATATATAATCGGCCCCCTCCATCTAGAAGAGTCCACACTTTCATCAGCATCCTTATTCTCTTCTACATAGTGTTATAGGTCTTTCTTCAATTTCCTCTTGGTTGCTGACTTCTTTCTGTCTTGCTTCTTCTAAGTCTCTTGTAATAGCTTCCACATGATGTATTTCATCATTTCATGTGTATTATCTAATGATATCCATCCTTATCTTGTTGTTCTTCCATAGGTATAGTTCTTCTTGGAACACATTATCTTCCAAGAGATAGATATACAAGATATGTACAAAGA
>JZKD02S0196104.1:8777-22453 GCA_000966675.3 Picea glauca | reverse complement strand
GTAATGAATAAATGTTGAATGCTAATTGATGAGTTTTTGTGCAAGAGGGAAGTTTTGGGAAAAAGAGCCCCACACTCATTCACCCCCCCTCTAAGTGTGGTAGGTGTGTCTAACATATCCGCGATATCTCTGTGCATTTCTTTATTATATCTCCGCTCTCAGTTCATGCTGAAAATAATCTGGATTAGTCGTATAAGAGCAGGTTTCTCTTGATCGTTTTTTTTCAATGCATATCCCCGACGAGGTCTGAGTATAGCAAGTTGGGTCTCGAGCTTGTCTCTCTTGAAGACAATCGCTCTCGCACGCCCAAGAAACCCTCCATGGTGGAAGAAAAGAAAAATGATGGAGCAGACGATTCTATCAATCTGTTGCTTGAGTAATCTCTCACGCGACAGAGGGATGAAATGATGGAGAATTTTTCCCACATCTTTCAACGCTTGCCGATAGCAACAGGCGCATCTTCATCAAACAATCACTTTGGAAGCACCTCTTCTTTGAAGGTACAAGTTAATTTTGATATTCCCGTATTTGAAGGTCAGATAGATGCGGATTCCCTAGACAAATGGTTAAATCTGTTAGAAGGTTATTTCTTTGTTCATAATTTTTTTGATGGGGGAAAAATCACCTTCGCACTCCTTAAAGCTCTCCCCCATGTCAAACACTGGTGGGAAACTTATTGGGAGAAAAGTTCCACATAGGATTCTGGAATATATGGGGTCGAGCCCACTTCGGATTTTTTTTTGGATGCGGTAAAGGAACAGTATTACCATGTTGGCAACTATGAGGACCGGTACATGAGATGGACCACACTGCGGCAAGAGAGGGACAAGCAGTTCTGGAGTTCACCAATACCTTCCATACCTTGCGCACTATTGACGATTAAAATCGCAACGAAGTTTTTCCCGCAAAGTGTTGCTAAAGCCTATTATTATAAAAGCTAAATAATACTAGTAGGTGGGAACCCCTTGTAGATTGGAGATCAGGTTCGGTGCTTATTTGATGTTGTGCTACTGTTTGACACTGCTTACATGGTGATATAGTCTGTTTTATTGGCGATGGATAAGGCATGTTCTATGGTTTTTATGTTGCTCTAGGTTCAAGTTTTATTTCACAACGGCCTATGTTATCCTTGTTATCACTTCTATCTGTTGTTGGATCTATTACTAGGAGACCTGCACAATAAACATGTTAGCAATAACATACATAGGCAATTGGAAAAAGGCAAAAGGCAATATAAAAGTAAAAGGAAGAAACTAAAACCTTGCTATATACTATACTACATGCATCGATTTTTAATGAGTTGTTGTTATCCTAGCTATTAAGTAAATAGTTATGCGATTTCTTTTGAGTTATATGGTTGATATGCATGGTGATTATGTTATGGCATAAGTTGATGTGGATTTCACTATTGGTGATGATTCGATACATGGTTTATTGGATTACATAGTTGATATGTAATATGGTCAAGTTGGCAATGGAAGGTATGATGTGGATGGCACACTTGACAACTAATAGATGCAAATTCCAACGTGTGGTTTAAATTAATGGTGTTAATGAAAAGCTTGTTGGCATGTACTAAGGAGTTAATGAACTGTGGATGGAGGCGATGTGCATTTACTGCATGTCACCCTTACTCATTCCATTGGTAGCCACCCTAGTCAGGCTATTGTTCAACCTTGTTGATGTGGTTATGCTCTGATTTCTTAGCACAGAGGAACCGCTCGGCCAACTCAAGTTTTAAGGGGTTTGATCACAGGATGTCTTTTTTTTTCCCATCCATGAGTCTGCTCTAGTTATGAAATGGATACTGGATCAGTTGTATTGGTTTGTGCTTTCCTTAAGTATTTCAACTGTGTAAAATTGTGATTTTGAAAAGGAGCATTGATGGTTTTCTCTGCACTAATGTTTGGAGTCACAGCGTTATTGGTCATCCTAAGTATTAACAACCATAAGGGATCTTTGTCTTCCTTGCTGGTTTGGTTGGAGGGTTTTGTTTAGTTTTGGGTGGTTGGTTGTCCTCACACTTTGGTATCATTTTATCCCATCTTTGGCTTTTATGGGGTTTAATGGTTGGAATCACTCTGCATCAATTCATTTTGTTCACTTGGGCGTTGGGTTGTTGTCACTTTTAATGGTCGCGCAGTGGGTTATATTGCTTTTTCTCGACCCTGTTTCCACCTCAGCGTTGTGGTTGTTTGACTGGAGAGACATGAGGGTTATACCCTGCGTGTGTTAAGTATCATTATTAGGCCGAATTGGAGCCTCACTCTTTCGTTATGGCCTTTCCTATCACAGATTTTCATCACCCAGTCCACAGAGTAAGTTGTGGTGTTTTCTATGTATACAGCGTTGGTCTTGGAGGTTTTCACCATAGTGAAGAGTCGTCTCTGGTCTCCCTGTGTTGGCCACAAAGAAAACCCTTAACTCCTCCAGTCCGAGGGTTGATAGAGAAGACCATCGGGGCCTGTCGGGTTTACTATTGGTTATTATTGATTGATATGTATTGTCGACTGAATTGACAACAAACTTTCCAAATTCGTTATGTGACAATCATGTTGGTTTTGGTATCTAGTCATTGTCTGTGTTATTACAATGGATAAACCTTGCATTGTTAATTGGACAGTTCAAAATACACAGCTGTTATCCTTGTGTTTGATAACCCAGTGTTTTTTTAATTGGGAAAGTCACAGCCTCACTTCATGTCGATGTGTGGGTATGTGTGGTTGCCACAGCATGTTAGGTCGGTTGTTGATTGTTACGACAGTCAAAGTATAGTCTCAACATTGAATTGGTTGATTGGTTGATACACAGTCAGTGTCTTTTTGCACTAAAGACTATTTGGATGTTAGCTCGGCATTGGTTATAATTGTTTAATAATTTTCGTGCATAATGCATTTGCATGTGTGGTGTTCCTACACCATGAATAAATGGTCATTGTAACTATGAGTTTTCTTTTGGGCCAAATGGTTATTGCAACCGGAATGACTATAGCAAATCCATCCACTGTATACGTTATGGTTATTCGATTGCATCATTAGGGATGAGCGTGAGTTTTACACAGCATGGTTGATTTCAGTTTGATTAATTTGAAGCAATATTGTATTAGATTGATAGCTCAGCACGATGGGTTGAGTTAATACTGTGACTGTGTGTTTAGAATTGTAAAATGAGAATGTTGCATCGTGGTGTTTTGGGGGGCTACCCACTGTGTATGATATGGATATTTTGGGTTGTGCACTCAGAGGTAGTCGTGGATTTTTAAACATGGCCTTGTTACAATTCGATTATTTGTTTTATGAAGTCAGGAATGTTGTTGTTGCCTCGTTGTGTTGGATGGATAGCCAACATTTTGATTATTTAAAGTTGTGTTGAATTGAGCTTGTACAGTCACATAATTACACTTTCTTGATTGAGTTTTTTTGGGTTTTCTACAACATAGCATGAGTTGGAATGGTGGTGGTTGTCTGTCTGATTAAATGATGAGTCAAGGTTTTACAATTTAAGTCTGGATGATTGGGTTGGTTGTCCACTATGTATGTTTAACGAATATCATATATTTTAAATGACAGACCTGATTGCAGTGACAATATAACTTCATTGAAAATTTTGAAACACGACTTTTGAGTGTATTTGATGATTGAAGTAATGTGTGGGAAGTGGTTGATTTTGATGATTAATAAAGTGGAAATGGTTACTATTATACATTTGAGAATTGTTATAAGATGTTAATTCGATAAATAAGAGGAACATAACTCCCTTACAGATTGTTGTGGAATGCATATTGTCTTGTTGATGGCACTGTGTTAGATATTTGACTATGAACAATGAACTGGTTAATACAGAGTTATTGTTATTGGCGCACAATGATCATTTGGTTGTGTATCTCCTTTTAACAGAATTATTATATGGATTACTTGATTCATTTTATGAAAAGTACTCACTCTCATTTCCCACCATTATTTCGCTTTTCGCTAATTACAACCCCATCTCCTTCCCACATTCATTTTTCACTCCCTATTCTAAAATTGATTACAGTCAAGGAAAATTTTGTGTTGAAGCAGTTGGTAGCAGTAATGTCTTGGTTGAATAATAATGATGTTTTCTTTGGTTTACATTTGATTGTTGTTGTCCTTGAGAAGTAACCATATTTTCCCCCCTTATCATATCATTTTTCGCTCAATACAAACCCCTCACGTATCCTAGGACCCTTTATTGACCCCCTTCTCTAATAAATAGTAAAATAATTTGTATGGATTGGATTGCATGAGTCTAATACATTGTTGAGCCCAATCTATTTCATATTTTTAAGAGTTGTCATGCATGGTTATTTAAAAGACTATTTGTTATTCAATCATGCATGCAGAAATGAGTTTTTTCAGCCAAGGTAGCCATGGCCGAGGAAACAGAGGGAGAGGTAATTGGAACAGAGGCCCAAGAAGGCCAAGGTTCTCCATACATTTTGATGTTGACTCACAAGATATTTGCCAGTTGTTTCAGGACGGATTTTTCAATTGTATTGGGCAAGGAGTAGTCCAACCTAGGCCTGAAAGGCCTCCTTTCCATGTCCCACAAGCCCCTGGTATCCCTGTGCCTCCTCACGTCTCATTGCAACCTGAGGTTCTTGAAAATGATGGATGGAAAGAGATTGTCCACCTAACAGTCTCTCAACATCATGGCTGGCCTATTTATCCCTACCTGCTCCTCTGTCTATCAACCCCATTGTCCAAGTTGCCCCCCACTCACTAGTACAATCCTCTCATGCTAGAAAAGGGTTGAAAATCGAGGCCAACCATGCCCTTGAAAAAAGAAAAGCCACTGCTGCCCCTTCCTCACCCTTCAATGGCTCTGACAAATCTGTGTCTTCCTGGATGCATTTGAGGGACGATTATTCCCACGTGATTAGCGAGATCAGGCCTAAAGGCTCAGCACAGCCAAAGGAAAATTTAGGAAAATCGAAGGGTGACAGCAACAATCAAGGAAAGATTGCATCTCAGAGTGGGAAATATGGCTTTTGAGTTTTTTTTTTTTATCTATTATTGATTACAATTGACTTCGGGAATTTTTGGACAACATGTTTATTTTTCGATATATGAGTAATACTTTTTTTTGAAAATAATTTCAAATATCATGAACTAAATTGTCAAATGTGAATATAATGATGGGAGCCACAAGGAGGTGTGTTTTGTTTAACTAACTAGTATGTTATGATTGTTATGAGTTAAAGGGACTCACAAGGGGTCCCACCTACTAGTTATTATTTATTTATAACCCTTATTATGATTATTACTTTTCCCCCTTAACTAAAAATTTGTTATCTTTAGTTAACTTAACTAATGAGGTGGTTCAACTACCTCAACCAATTCTGATATGTTTAAAGGCAAAAGGAAAGGGAGGAACAAGAGGGGGATAGAAGCAAACACATACTAAGGTTTTCTCTTTGAGTTTATGTTGAGATAGTTCAGTTTTCATTCATTCATTTATTCATCACAAGCCTAGTTCTCTTTTATGATAGCAAGGTCTTATTGTAGACAACAATATTCAGGGTTGAATTACATCATTCAGACAATTGTTTTCCAGAGGTGTTGATCTATCTTTGATAGTCTGTGTAGACTTGTCTGTTTGTGAATTAATTTTCATGACTGAAAAAGGCTATTGTGTAGATTCGAGTGGGCAACAATCTGTGGCAAGTTGATCTAGCTTTTAGAGTTCAGTTTTGGATTTCTGTTAGAGATCTTTTTGTATGTTCCATCAAGGATGTCTAAGTTTGACTTTGGTCCAAAATTTCTGTATGAGATTTTGTAAAGAAAATGACTCTTTGGTGAATTGGAATGAAATAAAGGATTGCTTTATGTCTCATCTATCTTGATTGTCATCTTGGTGACTTTACTTCTATCTTTACATTTATTTCAGCAATTAATATGCTCAGAAAATTGCATGAAAAGTAAATTTTCAGCAAGTCTTTTATTGATAAAAGACTAGCCTAAGCACTCGTAATTAATACTTGTGAGTTAGGATGTTATTGATGTTGGCTATAAACATAGGGTGAGTTTCCTGTATATTTTTCTTTAGCNTTTGGAAGCACCTCTTCTTTGAAGGTACAAGTTAATTTTGATATTCCCGTATTTGAAGGTCAGATAGATGCGGATTCCCTAGACAAATGGTTAAATCTGTTAGAAGGTTATTTCTTTGTTCATAATTTTTTTGATGGGGGAAAAATCACCTTCGCACTCCTTAAAGCTCTCCCCCATGTCAAACACTGGTGGGAAACTTATTGGGAGAAAAGTTCCACATAGGATTCTGGAATATATGGGGTCGAGCCCACTTCGGATTTTTTTTTGGATGCGGTAAAGGAACAGTATTACCATGTTGGCAACTATGAGGACCGGTACATGAGATGGACCACACTGCGGCAAGAGAGGGACAAGCAGTTCTGGAGTTCACCAATACCTTCCATACCTTGCGCACTATTGACGATTAAAATCGCAACGAAGTTTTTCCCGCAAAGTGTTGCTAAAGCCTATTATTATAAAAGCTAAATAATACTAGTAGGTGGGAACCCCTTGTAGATTGGAGATCAGGTTCGGTGCTTATTTGATGTTGTGCTACTGTTTGACACTGCTTACATGGTGATATAGTCTGTTTTATTGGCGATGGATAAGGCATGTTCTATGGTTTTTATGTTGCTCTAGGTTCAAGTTTTATTTCACAACGGCCTATGTTATCCTTGTTATCACTTCTATCTGTTGTTGGATCTATTACTAGGAGACCTGCACAATAAACATGTTAGCAATAACATACATAGGCAATTGGAAAAAGGCAAAAGGCAATATAAAAGTAAAAGGAAGAAACTAAAACCTTGCTATATACTATACTACATGCATCGATTTTTAATGAGTTGTTGTTATCCTAGCTATTAAGTAAATAGTTATGCGATTTCTTTTGAGTTATATGGTTGATATGCATGGTGATTATGTTATGGCATAAGTTGATGTGGATTTCACTATTGGTGATGATTCGATACATGGTTTATTGGATTACATAGTTGATATGTAATATGGTCAAGTTGGCAATGGAAGGTATGATGTGGATGGCACACTTGACAACTAATAGATGCAAATTCCAACGTGTGGTTTAAATTAATGGTGTTAATGAAAAGCTTGTTGGCATGTACTAAGGAGTTAATGAACTGTGGATGGAGGCGATGTGCATTTACTGCATGTCACCCTTACTCATTCCATTGGTAGCCACCCTAGTCAGGCTATTGTTCAACCTTGTTGATGTGGTTATGCTCTGATTTCTTAGCACAGAGGAACCGCTCGGCCAACTCAAGTTTTAAGGGGTTTGATCACAGGATGTCTTTTTTTTTCCCATCCATGAGTCTGCTCTAGTTATGAAATGGATACTGGATCAGTTGTATTGGTTTGTGCTTTCCTTAAGTATTTCAACTGTGTAAAATTGTGATTTTGAAAAGGAGCATTGATGGTTTTCTCTGCACTAATGTTTGGAGTCACAGCGTTATTGGTCATCCTAAGTATTAACAACCATAAGGGATCTTTGTCTTCCTTGCTGGTTTGGTTGGAGGGTTTTGTTTAGTTTTGGGTGGTTGGTTGTCCTCACACTTTGGTATCATTTTATCCCATCTTTGGCTTTTATGGGGTTTAATGGTTGGAATCACTCTGCATCAATTCATTTTGTTCACTTGGGCGTTGGGTTGTTGTCACTTTTAATGGTCGCGCAGTGGGTTATATTGCTTTTTCTCGACCCTGTTTCCACCTCAGCGTTGTGGTTGTTTGACTGGAGAGACATGAGGGTTATACCCTGCGTGTGTTAAGTATCATTATTAGGCCGAATTGGAGCCTCACTCTTTCGTTATGGCCTTTCCTATCACAGATTTTCATCACCCAGTCCACAGAGTAAGTTGTGGTGTTTTCTATGTATACAGCGTTGGTCTTGGAGGTTTTCACCATAGTGAAGAGTCGTCTCTGGTCTCCCTGTGTTGGCCACAAAGAAAACCCTTAACTCCTCCAGTCCGAGGGTTGATAGAGAAGACCATCGGGGCCTGTCGGGTTTACTATTGGTTATTATTGATTGATATGTATTGTCGACTGAATTGACAACAAACTTTCCAAATTCGTTATGTGACAATCATGTTGGTTTTGGTATCTAGTCATTGTCTGTGTTATTACAATGGATAAACCTTGCATTGTTAATTGGACAGTTCAAAATACACAGCTGTTATCCTTGTGTTTGATAACCCAGTGTTTTTTTAATTGGGAAAGTCACAGCCTCACTTCATGTCGATGTGTGGGTATGTGTGGTTGCCACAGCATGTTAGGTCGGTTGTTGATTGTTACGACAGTCAAAGTATAGTCTCAACATTGAATTGGTTGATTGGTTGATACACAGTCAGTGTCTTTTTGCACTAAAGACTATTTGGATGTTAGCTCGGCATTGGTTATAATTGTTTAATAATTTTCGTGCATAATGCATTTGCATGTGTGGTGTTCCTACACCATGAATAAATGGTCATTGTAACTATGAGTTTTCTTTTGGGCCAAATGGTTATTGCAACCGGAATGACTATAGCAAATCCATCCACTGTATACGTTATGGTTATTCGATTGCATCATTAGGGATGAGCGTGAGTTTTACACAGCATGGTTGATTTCAGTTTGATTAATTTGAAGCAATATTGTATTAGATTGATAGCTCAGCACGATGGGTTGAGTTAATACTGTGACTGTGTGTTTAGAATTGTAAAATGAGAATGTTGCATCGTGGTGTTTTGGGGGGCTACCCACTGTGTATGATATGGATATTTTGGGTTGTGCACTCAGAGGTAGTCGTGGATTTTTAAACATGGCCTTGTTACAATTCGATTATTTGTTTTATGAAGTCAGGAATGTTGTTGTTGCCTCGTTGTGTTGGATGGATAGCCAACATTTTGATTATTTAAAGTTGTGTTGAATTGAGCTTGTACAGTCACATAATTACACTTTCTTGATTGAGTTTTTTTGGGTTTTCTACAACATAGCATGAGTTGGAATGGTGGTGGTTGTCTGTCTGATTAAATGATGAGTCAAGGTTTTACAATTTAAGTCTGGATGATTGGGTTGGTTGTCCACTATGTATGTTTAACGAATATCATATATTTTAAATGACAGACCTGATTGCAGTGACAATATAACTTCATTGAAAATTTTGAAACACGACTTTTGAGTGTATTTGATGATTGAAGTAATGTGTGGGAAGTGGTTGATTTTGATGATTAATAAAGTGGAAATGGTTACTATTATACATTTGAGAATTGTTATAAGATGTTAATTCGATAAATAAGAGGAACATAACTCCCTTACAGATTGTTGTGGAATGCATATTGTCTTGTTGATGGCACTGTGTTAGATATTTGACTATGAACAATGAACTGGTTAATACAGAGTTATTGTTATTGGCGCACAATGATCATTTGGTTGTGTATCTCCTTTTAACAGAATTATTATATGGATTACTTGATTCATTTTATGAAAAGTACTCACTCTCATTTCCCACCATTATTTCGCTTTTCGCTAATTACAACCCCATCTCCTTCCCACATTCATTTTTCACTCCCTATTCTAAAATTGATTACAGTCAAGGAAAATTTTGTGTTGAAGCAGTTGGTAGCAGTAATGTCTTGGTTGAATAACAATGATGTTTTCTTTGGTTTACAGTTGATTGTTGTTGTCCTTGAGAAGTAACCATATTTTCCCCCCTCATCATATCATGTTTCGCTCAATACAAACCCCTCACGTATCCTAGGACCCTTTATTGACCCCCTTCTCTAATAAACAGTAAAATAATTTGTATGGATTGGATTGCATGAGTCTAATACATTGTTGAGCCCAATCTATTTCATATTTTTAAGAGTTGTCATGCATGGTTATTTAAAATACTATTTGTTATTCAATCATGCATGCATGAATGAGTTTTTTCAGCCAAGGTAGCCATGGCCAAGGAAACAGAGGGAGAGGTAATTGGAACAGAGGCCCAAGAAGGATAAGGTTCTCCATACATTTTGATGTTGACTCACAAGATATTGGCCAGTTGTTTCAGGACGGATTTTTCAATTGTATTGGGCAAGGAGTAGTCCAACCTAGGCCTGAAAGGCCTCCTTTCCATGTCCCACAAGCCCCTGGTATCCATGTGCCTCCTCACGTCTCATTGCAACCTGAGGTTCTTGAAAATGATGGATGGAAAGAGATTGTCCACCTAACAGTCTCTCAACATCATGGCTGGCATATTTATCCCTACCTGCTCCTCTGTCTATCAACCCCATTGTCCAAGTTGCCCCTCACTCACTAGTACAATCCTCTCATGCTAGAAAAGGGTTGAAAATCGAGGCCAACCATGCCCTTGAAAAAAGAAAAGCCACTGTTGCCCCTTCCTCACCCTTCAATGGCTCTGACAAATCTGTGTCTTCCTGGATGCATTTGAGGGACGATTATTCCCACGTGATTAGCGAGATCGGGCCTAAAGGCTCAGCACAGCCAAAGGAAAATTTAGGAAAATCGAAGGGTGACAGCAACAATCAAGGAAAGATTGCATCTCAGAGTGGGAAATATGGCTTTTGAGTTTTTTTTTATCTATTATTGATTACAATTGACTTCGGGAATTTTTGGACAACATGTTTATTTTTTGATATATGAGTAATACTTTTTTTTGAAAATAATTTCAAATATCATGAGCTAAATTGTCAAATGTGAATATAATGATGGGAGCCACAAGGAGGTGTGTTTTGTTTAACTAACTAGTATGTTATGATTTTTATGAGTTAAAGGGACTCACAAGGGGTCCCACCTACTAGTTATTATTTATTTATAACCCTTATTATGATTATTACTTTTCCCCCTTAACTAAAAGTTTGTTATCTTTAGTTAAATTAACTAATGAGGTGGTTCAACTACCTCAACCAATTCTGATATGTTTAAAGGCAAAACGAAAGGGAGGAACAAGAGGGGGATAGAAGCAAACGCATACTAAGGTTTTCTCTTTGAGTTTATGTTGAGATAGTTCAGTTTTCATTCATTCATTTATTCATCACAAGCCTAGTTCTCTTTTATGATAGCAAGGTCTTATTGTAGACAACAATATTCAGGGTTGAATTACATCATTCAGACAATTGTTTTCCAGAGGTGTTGATCTATCTTTGATAGTCTATGTAGACTTGTTTGTTTGTGAATTAATTTTCATGACTGAAAAAGGCTATTGTGCAGATTCGAGTGGGCCACAATCTGTGGCAAGTTGATCTAGCTTTTAGAGTTCAGTTTTGGTTTTCTGTTAGAGATCTTTTTGTATGTTCCATCGAGGATGTCTAAGTTTGACTTTGGTCCAAAATTTCTGTATGAGATTTTGTAAAGAAAATGACTCTTTGGTGAATTGGAATGAAATAAAGGATTGTTTTATGTCTCATCTATCTTGATTTTCATCTTGGTGACTTTACTTCTATCTTTACATTTATTTCAGCAATTAATATGCTCAGAAAATTGCATGAAAAGTAAATTTCCAGCAAGTTTTTTATTGATAAAAGACTAGCCTAAGCACTCGTAATTAATACTTGTGAGTTAGGATGTTATTTTTGTTGGCTATAAACATAGGGTGAGATTCCTATCTATTTTTCTTTAGCCAAGAAAAAACTGAAAATGCTTGAGTAAGATCATTTCATATATTTTCCTCAACATTATTTGGAGACCATACTGGGGAGATCTTCGATATCTCTCTGGTTAATTTTTCTACTCGATTTTCATCGATACATCTTTCTTTTTCTGATATTGATTCTTTGTATGTTTTATTCTTAATGATTGATCCTATTGCAAGGCAGCCCAATATTGAGCCTGGTCTTCAAGATCAGACAAACATTGCTTTGAATCTGTTTAATATCATCTTAAACGCTACCAACACCCGTGTTGAACTTAACCACTCTTGGGCAGCAATTGAACGAGATATTAGTGCTCAAGAACAATTAGAAGCTAGACGTAGACAGCCTAGAAATCAAGAGTGGCCCTTTTGTTTCTTCAATTTTTGGCCTTTTTTTCATGTCCTTAGATTCTCGCGCTTCTAGAAGAAGAAGAGGCTTGTCACCTAAAATCAATCCTATTGCTGAAATAGGAAGAAGAAACGTTGTGTTATATGCCCAACAAAGTGCTCTAAGGAGAATTTTATCTGATTCATCCAGTTCGTCTTTCTTTCCCCCATCTATCATCCACGGGATGGCATCTAGTGGTGGCTCTGGTGACACTAGAAGTGCTCCATCTTCTCAATATTCATCGTCATCAGTGATTGGTAGCTTATATAGCCACCATATCCCTGTACAATCTACCACGAACCCCACCAAAGTTATTAAAAAGTATGGGCTTTTTCAATTCGAAGAAGATGCCACAACCACATCGTGCCATGTGTCCTCTCCTCTTAACCTAGCACCTGCTACTCATCCACTTCCGAAGTTTAAAGAGAACCTGCCTAAGTTTTCAGGAAATGGAACTGTTAGTACAAACGAAGACTTGGTAGCATTTTCTAATGCCTGTCATAACATAGGGGCCAACGATAATGACACTTGCATGCACTTGTTCATAAATTTCTTGGAAGGAAAGGTTGTGGCCGACTTCTTTGACCTTCTTGTTGGCACAGGGGAAGACCCGGGGTTCAATGCTACAACAATGCACCGACAAAGACCTGACTACCAGCCCTTTCAGCAACACTTGCGAAGCAGATGAAGTCTCACCTGAGGTAGAGGCGGGGATGGTTGTAAGACTCAGGTGTCTGCAACCTTAGTTGGGACATAGATCCATGATTGTACTACTTAATAAATCAATTAGCACCCTCGGTTCCTCAATATGCAATAAATATCCACTTCGCTGATAAAACAGGGCTTTGCAACATCCACACTAATCTAATGTATTTCAACACTTAGCATAGGTAAATAGATCAGATCGAGTAGATCAAGCACTAAGCATAGTCATATAAATCAAATTTAACATTCTCACATATAATAAGCACAAATCATAAGTAGATCTATCTAAATATATCAAAGTACTTAGAAAATAACATGTGAACACATCAAGACAAGGCACAAGGAAGCATAACATAGTATTTACATGGTTTACCCCCACCCTGGGGCTACATCCACGAACTCTTCTTCTTTATTGTCTTCAGTCAATCGGTTACAAGCACAGAGCTTCAAAACCCTTACTCCGCACAGAACAAAAGATCTGTGCAGCTTGCTATATCCCTCTTCCTTGTGTTACAGCATAAATCCTTCCACAGTCTATTACAACCACTTGCACTTAGCTCTAGAAGTCTCTCACAGTAGGCACAAAGACATTATAATCCACACTAGCACTTAGTTGCTAGCACTTAACACAACCGGTCTCACATCACATAGATGAACCACTACTTCTATCTAGCCTAAGAATCTATTTGTATATAAAAAATAGGCCTAAACATGGGTAAACCCATGGGCCAATATCCCATTCCCGTTACATATTCCCACATCCCAAAAAGGATCTGAAAAAGGGGTCGAGATCCTGTGATCTCCGCTTTGTCTTCTGCTCCTCCTTTGACAAGCTATCGAAGTCCCAAAATAGGTCAACATGACCAAGAATCTCCCAAAACTTGGTCAAGGGCCAACAGGCCCCCAACAC
>JZKD02S0196082.1:8144-22454 GCA_000966675.3 Picea glauca | reverse complement strand
CAGAGTCTGTGCTTCCTGATGTGGGCATTTGTTCGTTGTAATAGATGTTGGTACTTGGTTTTGTAACACCTTAATTCGTTGGGTTTTGCGCGCCGTAGAGATTTCTAGTACTGGTTGTAGAAGCCACTATGTCAGGTTGTTGATTTTTTTCTTTAGGTTGTAGGCATTGTCTTGCTTGTGTTGGGCGAGTATTCATTTTTATCTGTCTATTGCTTATCGCATGTTTCGTCCAGTTGCACGATGTGCTAGTGTTTTGAGTCATTGTTGTCTGTTGCCTGATCTATGTGCGTTGCATTCATTGTTATGTTGTGTTTCTTAATTGTTTTCATTGTTGGAGGTAGACGACAGTATGCTAGGGGAGGAGACACGACACCCCAAGTAGCACCCACTCTTGAGGGGTCTAACTCCCAAGGATATGAACAGGTTGTTGGGCAGGAACAAATAGCGGTGGGTGGTGTGGTTTTGCTGATGAGTTCTTTTCAGTGGATGTCTGAGGCATTGATTAGCCGTTTGGACAGAGATGAGGCTAGGGAACTGACACCCCCTGAGGGTCCACCACGCGCTCCGTTCGGTACTGGTAGCATTCACCGTGAACTCAAGAAGGTCAATTTTTTTGAGTTCTTTGGTGCCCCAGATGGCACTGTCGCCGAGGCATGGTTGGAGAATATGGCGATGTACTTTGCAATTCATGACTATACCTCCAACATGAAGGTCTGCATGGTGGTCTTTCAACTAAAGGGGAGCACTCTTCTATGGTGTAAGATTGTCCTACCACAATTGAACATGGTCGTCGAGACGTGTCATGGGAACTGTTCGAGGAACGGTTCCGAGAGAGGTATCTATTGAAGGAATTCACTGAGCGTCATCTCAACGAGTTGAACACCTTGCGATAGGGTGGCTATACGATGCCTGAGTACGAGGCCCATTTTATGGAGTTTCTTCGGTATGCTCCGCACCTGAATACCGAGAAACGTAAGGTCAACAAGTTCTTGTTTGGCCTTAATGTCAACATTTGTGCCAATGTTAGGATTTTGATGCCTCAAACCTTGCATGATGTTGTCTAGAAGGCCCTCATAGCAGAGGAGGATATTATCAGTGGGGTTCATAGCAAGACTCCAGCGAGAGGTGCGCAAAAACATCAGACACCAGCTAGACATTCTCCAGGATATCGTGGCTTCCAGAGAGGATCCACTTTCACTACACCTCGGCGACCAACACCTCAGCAGAGGAATTCTTACTAAGGGCCACAACACCAACAACAACGTCGACCGCAGCAGCAACAGTTTAGGCCTATTCAACAAAATAGACTAGGGTTCCAGGTCGGTGGGCCGTCATCTTCTACTTCGAGTATCAGGATTACTGGACTGAAGAAAGGGTGTTGGACATGTGGGGAGCCACATTACTAGCGCGACTGCCCAGTGGAGAGGACTAGAGCATATGGATCAGCTAGACCCACTACCGTGGGAGATTTGGGCAAGGCCCATCAAATTCATGCAGTGGTGAATAACCACTAGGCAGAGCACCATTCAACTATGCTCAATACGTCAAATACCATCGCTGACCAGACCCTTAGTATTTTGATAGATCCCGGTGCTACAGAGAGTTTCATTTCTGGTGCAGTGTTAAAACAAATTCAAGTAAGGGAAGTCGAACAAGATGAGTTTAACTTTTTAGAAATGGCTTCAGGAGCCAAACATAAGGTTGGAGGGAAGGTTACGTGTTGTAGCCTTAAAATGGGAGAGTTTGTCACCAGGGCCAACTTGTATGTCACAATCTTAGGATCTTATGACGCCGTGATCAATATGGACTGGTTGCAATCGCATGAGGTGATACTCAAATGTAAGATGAAACGGTTAAGCTTGGTCGATGATGAGGGATAGAGACACGTGATTGCAGGTCAGAACCAGGGAGTTTCCCTGAGGTTCATGTCTTCCTTGCAGCTATGAAAGAGCATGAGCAAGGGATGTAAGCTTTATGCGATCCTTGCGTTAAATGAGAAGAGAGTAGAGGAAGGTCTAGAACACCTTCCAATGGTGAGAGAGTTTGTAGACGTATTCCCTGAGGAGTTGCCTGGGATGCTGCCAGAGAGAGAATTGGAATTTACCATCGGCCTAAAACCATGAACTAAACCGATAGCAAGAACTCCTTATCGAATGTCGACCTCAGAGTTACATGAGTTTAGAATGTAACTAAAGGAGTTTCTAGACCTGGGACTTATACGTCCCAGTGTGTCACCGTGGGCTGCGCCTGTTATTTTCATATGAAAGAAGGATGGGTCATGGAGACTCTGCATTCACTACCATCAATTGAACAGGGCAACGATCAAGAATTAATATGTGTTTCCAAGGATTGATGATATGTTCGATCATATGAAAGGCACGAAGATGTTTTCAAAGATCGACTTGTGATCAGGGTATCACCAATTATGGATCAAGGAGGATGACATCCCTAAGACCTCCTTTAAGAAAAGATTTGGACATTACGAGTTTATTGTTTTACCTTTTGGACTGACAAACACCCCTGGGGTATTTATGAGTTTGATGAGTGGGGTGTTCCGCGAATACTTGGACAAGTTCGTCCAAGTATTCATTGATGATATTTTGATTTACTCTCGGATGATGGAGGAGCATGATGAACACCTACGCTTGGTACTACAGTATTTGCGAGAAAACAAATTGTCTAAATCCTCATTTTATCAATCGAAGATTCACTACTTAGGGCATGTCATATTCGACGAAGGTATCGTCATGGATCCAAAAAAGGTCAAGGCTATTATGGAATGGTCTGTGCTAATGAATGTCCCAGACGTGCATAGCTTCTTGGATTTAGTGGGATACTATCGACGTTTCGTTGAGGGTTTCTCAAAGATAGCAAATCCGATTACGGAATTACAAAAGAAGAACAAGAAGTTTGTTTGGACCAAGAAATGCGTGGAGGCATTTCGAAGGCTCAAGGAGCTGTTGACAATGACACCGATACTGAAGGTCCTTGACATGGATGCAGACTTCTTGGTATGCATTGATGCATCCAAGGAAGCATTAGGCAGAGTCTTGATGCAAGACGGTCAAGTGATCGCTTACATCTCAAGAAAGTTGACAAGGCATGAGGAGAACTATGCAACGCACAAATTGGAGTTGTTAGCCATTGTTTATGCCTTGAGAGTTTGGAGAAACTACCTTATTGGATGGAAATTTGAACTAAAAATGGACCACTGTGGACTACAACACGTCTTTACGCAAAGCGGATTGAATGCGCGACAATGACGTTGGTCAGAATTACTTAGCGAGTACGATTTAAAGATTAATTACATAAAGGGAACATTAAACAAAGTGGCTGATGCGTTGAGTCGGAGACCGTGCATATTTTCGGTGATGCCTCTTCAGACGAATCTACATGAAAAGATTTGTTGTCCCTTGACCAAGTGTTGAAGTATACTTGGTCATAATTGACCATTTTGGACTGTGACAGCTTGCCAAAGACGGAGCGCAACACAAAGCAAGAAAGACCTATTTTTGGGTACCTTTTAGGGTTTTTGGGTTGATGTAAAGGGAAAGGGATGTCAACCCGTGGGATTACCCACATTTAGGCCCATTTTGTAATCTATAAATAGATACTTAGGCAATGTAAGTAGAGAGGACATCTTAGTGAAAATGTATAGCTAAAGGCTTAGTGCTAGTAGCTGGATCTGTGTGATCAGATGTGCATCGTAAGTGCTCTGTGCATGATTGGAAGGAGATTGGAAGGCTAAGTGAAAGTTTTTTTGATTTTGTGCTGAGTGCAAGGAAGAAGGATCTAGCGAACTGCGCAGATCTTTCATCCTGTACGAAGTAAGGGTCATTAAAGCTCCGTGTTGTAACTTCTTGACCGAGATAATATAAAGAAGAATAATTTGTGGACGTAGCCCCAAGGTGGGGGTGAACCATGGTAACTCTGTGTAATGTTCTCTGTGCTTTGACCTAAGTGTTGTTTCCTTTTGGCTAAGTGATTCTTGTGATTAAGTAGATCTAGTTATGCTTTGTGCTTATGATATAAGAATGAATGTTAGATCTGATATATAAGATGTTTAGTGCTTGATCTGTTGAATCTAATCTATGTTTTGTGGCTAAGTACTGAATCATATTTAGTCTAAGTATTCACTGCAATGCTCTATGCCATATGTGAAGTACCATAAGGGTTAAATATAGATGAATGATCTATGCTAAGTGCCTTCTAGTAGATATAATCACAGATTGATGTCTCAGCTAAGGTTTCATACACTTGAGTCCTAAAACCACCCCTGCCTCTACCTCGGGTGAGACTTCATCTGCTTTGCAGGTGTTGCCGAAAGGGCTGGTAGTTAAGGATTTTTTGGCGTGCTCTTTAGTGTTGAACCCCGGGTCTTCCCCTGTGCCAACAAATGGTTCTGTTGTTGGGACCTGAAACTATGATTGCTGGGAACTGAGGAAAAATAAATGTTGTGCAAAAGAAATCTCTGTGCGTAGATCTGTTTCCCTAGTGCGCAACATTTAACTTGACCTGTGCAACTTTGTACCAGGAATAAGGTCAGATCTGAAGAAAGGAAGATCGGATCCGAATAAAAGAACCGAGATATAAATGCTCTATGCTCTAAGAAAAGTAAAAGTGGAAATTTATGAAAGAAAGAAGTCAGATTTGCAGAAAAGAGGTAAGATCTGTAATCTCTGTTCTCTAATAAAGGTAAGAATAGTCAAAATTTCTTAGATCTGGAAGCTTTTGTGCTCTGTAGATAAGTGATTTTTTGTTGTTGTTGTTTATAGAACATGGATCTAGGTATGTTTGATAGATTATGTCCTAGCTTAACAACTAGGGCATTAATAGATGAAAGAAAGTTTGATATGAATAGATATGATAAGTATAATGATAGATATGTTATACCTATGCATAGAAAGAATGTTTGGACTAACAAGTGGATGCAGGATCCTAGAAAGAAATTTTTGCAGGCCAACCATTATGATCCTAGCACGTAGTACAAGAAGAGTTGGGGATCATTGAAGAGAAAGAGAGGATTAACTCTCTGTTACAGTTGCAGAAGACTAGGCCATCTTGCTAAGGAATGACCTGGGAGAAACCCTAGCTACCTATGTTGTAAAGCTATGGACCATGAAGTATTGGATTTCCCTAGAATGATTGCTAGACTTGAAAAACTGAATATGGAACAAGCAAAATCTGAAGGAGATCAAGAGACTAAAATTATGGAAGAACCCCAGAAAGAATCAGAGATCATGTTACTGAAAATAAAAGAAACCCTAGATTATCATAAGGATGTCAGTTTGTCAGATATCTTCGAAGAACAAGAGAAAATCGAAGTAAGAATAGGAGACTTCGACATTGACTGTGCCCTAGATGAGGGAACACTGATGAATATTATGACAGAAAGAACTTGGGAAACGCTAGGAAGGCCTTCTCTGGTCCCTTCACTAGGAACCATCAGATTATTTAAAGGAAAAATGGTAACCCTATGTGGCAGAATTACCCAGATAGATATGAATACCCATGGAACTTCGACAAAGGAAGAGTTCGAAGTCATTAGATTTATCGAGGACCATTCCCCATTTCCATATTTGCTAGGAAAGATCTGGATTGAAAAAGACCAGATCCGGAGGAAAGAAGAAAAGGAAGCCCTAGAACAGAAGAAGCAAGAACTCATGTAATTTATGACTAGAAGGATTGCCTACTTGATGGAGGAACAAGAGAACATATCTACACTATTAAACACTAGGAACCTGGATTTCGAAGCTATAATAGCGTTAGAGGAACCACATAAGACCGAAATATCTAACCCATATGATGAAGGAGTATTACCCTTGGATCTAAGGAAAGATCCTAGGCAATGCAAAGTGACCATGTCAAGAGAAGATAAGATTTAAAATGGAGAGAGGGTGACCGAGACTAAGCTCACTGGGAAAAAGGCTAGGAAGCTAAGTAAGAAGAGGGCCAAAATAAGAAATTTACAAACAACTCAAGAAGGAACTTTACCTAAGGAAAAATCACAAGAATTGAGCTTCGCCGATATATCAGATCAGCGACATATGGCACTTCGCCATGGCGCAATAATATAGTTGTTGGACCAATATACCCGTTCAACTTCCACCCCGAACGGGTTGAAAAGAAATTATGGGTTGCCCCTAGACCATTGAACAACACCAAAATGGATGGAACAAAGTTAATGCAGACCAAATATATGTTGGAACTAGACCGTTGCTAAGTTTCCCTACTTAGTCTGTTGCGCCATGCACCGTGCATACTTTTTGCTAAGTGAGAATTTGAGCTCAAACCTTGAGATTACTTCACCCTGTGATCATTGCCTTATTTCCTTGTTGTTCATCATAATCTCAGATGTCATTTTAACACCTAAGATAGTAGACCCAAGCTTGTATGTCGGACGAGCTCAACGTTGTCGAGAAAGTAGTTGAAGAAGTTTTGACTGACCTAATGGCTGAGATAGTCATGTCAGAGAGAAGGATGTCTGCAGGTGTGCAAGCATCGTCATCAGGAGGAGTCTAAGCTTATCCCTCCACTGCTCGTAGCGCATGACCTTCCAAAACCATGACCGAGACAAGAACAAAGCACAGAGATGATATTGCAAACGTCAAGCTGATCCCACACATTTTGTTGGTTTATATCCCACCTTTGAGTGGCAAGATTAACTGCGACAGTGTACCCAGAGACTTTGAGTACAACTTGATCAACGCATATCTTCCAAAAGGAGTGCACGCAGTACGTGCTGACCAGGATAAGCTCGTAGCACTAAAATTCAGTGATTTTAACCTTGGAGATTGCAAAAACTACAGCATGTTGGTTCTGCATAAATACTTAACTAAGACCAAAGGCCGTAATCCTAAGATTGTCCTGCAGTCTTGGACCCAGAACCTCGTGCAGTCCACACTGCTCAACGTAATGAAGATCCCTCACTTCGACAGACACCAGGAAGTTAACGCATGCGTCAGGTTGCTGCTGTCTTGCTATCACGATGGATATTTATGGTTGGGCCACCGCATTACTATGGATGCGACTCTAATCAATCAGATCATGGGACTCAACATGCAAGGCCCTGACCCACAGGAATTTTACCCAGGCAAGACCTCTGACCAAGCACTAGCACAATGGATAAAGGAAACCTATGGTGATGTAGAGAAGGGAACGTGAGGCTACAAGGTAGCCTCCATCCAGAGCGATGCATTGTGCCTTGCATGTTAGTTGATAGCGGGAAAATTAGTTCGTAAGAACAAACCAACACAGGTGACTGGCTTCGTCATTGACCTCGCAGGGAAGTGTGCCGAGGGACTATGGATGAATTGGGAGAAGTATCTCTTCAACCAGTTAGAGATGGATTGCAGAGGAGAACAAGACCAAGGGTATGATTTCCACTTTAGTTGGCTACTCATACTCATTGCTTTCATCGCTTGGGAGCTGCCAGAGGGAGCCACTTTCCCGAAGATTGAACCTTTCAAACCACTAGCCGCGAAGTTCTGTATGTTGTGGTACTCCAACGACATGAACAAGAAGTGAAAGTCTAATGCTGTCTTCCACACCTACTTCAACCAACTAAAAACTACAATTCAGTCCACATCATGAATCACCCCAAACGCACTTCATAGGTTTAGACCTTTGATGAAGTTTAGCACGGATTTCCACTTCATCTACATTATAGCATGCGGTGATGAACATAAACAATAGCTCTAATCCTACGACAAGCTGAAAAAGGACGACTTGGAGGAGATCACCAAGGAATGGTCAGCAAACCTGCTTGTTGCAGCCGACCCTGCAGATATGTCCAATGAGGAAAGCCCTGAAACTATGTCGGATACACCTGGGCCAAGAAGGACTAAGAAGGATGATGAAGTTGAAGATGTCCCTAACACATCCACGAATACTGCTTCGATCTCACCTACGCAGGGAGGTGATGGTGACGAGCTAGGCGGTACAAAAGTGGAGCAAAACAGAGGCGAAGTGACTCCACCAAGAGAGGAGGAGGATCCCTCCATGAAAAGAAATATGACACTGCCAAAAACCTCCTCCCAAAATAAATCTAAGGCCACCCGGACCACACTTAAAACTACCCTTACCCTGTATGACTTTGACTTCTTAGTTGTCGCGCTGAACGGAGTTTCACTCGAGCTCACAGAAAAGAAAGAAGCAAAGAAGGAGGAGCTCTTGAATCGAATCAAAGGGGAACTCAAAGAAGTGCAATAGGCACTTGAGTCCAACCAAGCAGTGTCTACAATTCCCTTGATAAGTGAAACATTAGGAACAGGCGATGATGCCACACAGTTACACCAGATTGTTGATCAAGTCGAAGCTCGCCTTCGACGAGCTCACGAAGACACAACGCAAGCCACCCAGGCTTTTATGCAAGCATAGATAACAATTCTAGAACAACAAAAGGAGGAAGAACGGGAAAATATTGCCCTAAAAGAAAAGTGGGATGAGTAAAAGGCATAGTTGCTAGCAGAGCAAATTGAAGTCCAGGAAAGGATTCAAAAAGAACTGCACTCTATGACAGTCATAGAGGTGAAGATGGAAGACCGTCTTCCACAGTAGGTGACCCAACTGGAAGAAATAATCCAACAACTCCAATAGCGCATCATTGATCTGGAGCTCCGCATTATGCCTGATACCCCTCAGGAAATTAGAGATCTAAGAGAGGCCATTGCTTAAAGCACAGTTGGCTGGTTAAAAACCTTTGCCTTGGAATGCAAGCAACTAAGACCTAGAAGCGCCCAGACTTATGAGCTCCTCACTGAAATTCTAGAATTACAGACATTGGAGGCACAACTCCAAGAATCCGAGCAGCATGAAGACACGCTACAGGCGCAGATAAAGACTTTGACCCCAGTAGAAAGAATGAAGAGTTTCACAGAACAATGCATAGCCTTGCAATAGGTACATGTGCTACAAAGTAAAGTGATGGAAGTCTCCCAACGACTTCGGTCGATCTAAGAAAAGGCATGCCAACTGTTCGCTGAACTTGAAAACCAGGAAGTTGAACTCGAATAGGTTGAAATCACTGCAGAACAACGCCTAGAAGGACCACTCAATGACACAGTGATCCAGGAACTTACTGAGCAAGAGGTTGTCACACTGCAGCTGGTCGAAGAAGCTTGAGCCAAGCTCGAGGAATTCAAGGCGGAATTGAATAGACCTGAGTGACTCAAGATGAGTAACAGGTGAGTGTTGGGCGCTTGTTGGCCCTTGACCAAGTGTTGAATCATACTTGGTCATAATTGACCATTTTGGGACTGCGACAGCTTTCCAAAGACAGAGAGAAATGCGAAGCAAGAAAGACCTATTTTTGGGTACCTTTTAGGGTTTTTGGGTTGATGTAAAGGGAAAGGGATGTTAACCCATGGGATTACCCACATTTAGGCCCATTTTGTAATCTATAAATAGATACTTAGGCAATGTAAGTAGAGAGGACAACTCAGTTCAAATGTATAGCTAAAGGCTTAGTGCTAATAGTTGGATCTGTGTGATCGGATGTGTATCGCAAGTGCTCTGTGCATGATAGTAAGGAGATTGGAAGGCTAAGTGATGCCAACGCACGCTTCCTCCACAACCCACAGGTCGAAAGGTCCACGTCAGCACAGGATATTTCCTCTTCACTGGCCCGAAGAACTCTTAACAACTCTTCTATTTCCCTATCGGGAAATTTACACCCACAACAAATCCTCATGGGATCCCCTCTTTGAACTTAGGAGATCGGATTTCACGCTTTCGCGAATCCAATGGTCATGCGCTGGTCTCTCGAATCCCCAGAACCCGACGACAGTCAACGCTGACCTTTCTCTTGCTTCTTTTCGGGACTTTCCCTATCACGATTTCGGCGATCGTGATGTCAAGTGACTCGTCTCTTCGTCCCCCGAATCTCGATATGCCGAAATTCAGATGTACTCACGTGATTGACTTTTCAACGCCTGCCACCCCATCGGGATTTCGGACTTCGCGGTATCGCGAATTCTGATGCGCTGTGTTCGGAACTTCGACCCACGAAATCCCGAAATGGTCAATAAGGTTGACTCACGCGTTGATAGCGCGCCACCTGTCCACCTCACTTGACTCTCTTGGCCTGACACTGTACTTTCCACTATCGGGACTTCACGGTTCGTGATTTCATGATTCTCTTTGCAACAATTACGAGACTTCGACTTACGAAACCCCGATACACGAGATTCACCTGTGAATCCGACGACCCTTGTGGCTCGTATCTACGGTCCTAACCCTATTGAGCTTAGAACCTATAGAAATACTTGCGGTATCCCTCCTGCTCTTCCATGAGATCTAACAGCTCTCTAGATTTCGTGAAATCTCCTCAGAAAATTTCGATCGTTTGTTCCTCCTTTGACGATTTCCTGCAAATGGACTAAGTGTTCCTCCACGAACTATTCACCTGGGCGCAAACTTACGACGCCTTCTGAATGCTTCCACGCCCAACTTCCCTCCTAGCTGTCCTTCAACAACTTTGAAGGCCTTATCCTTCCTGAGATTTTCCACAGCTTTCAAATCCTTGGAAAGAAAAACCTTTGCTCGCACTTCTTGCGACAACCTTCAAACACTTCCAAGTGTTGAAGTCCTTCGACTCTGCGCACGCCTGCAACAATAGTATTTCAATGTATTCCTTAGGTTCGCAACCCTGAGACTTTCCTTGGCCTGCGCACTCCTTGCACGGCTCCTGTATCCCAAATGCACTTATGGGTGAATGAGAACAAAGGTTACCCTATCTGAACCCTCTGTCCACGCACTCCTTGTGGACAACCTTCAAATAGAGAATAAACACAACGCCATGAATTTGAACCAAAGCTTTCTATTAATTCAAATATTTGTACATGGTGTTCTTACACAGCTCTCTGCATGTGCTCATTATTCTCTTCCTGTATGCTGCTTATGTTACAATGTACAAGTGAGGGTGTCTATATCCTGCTTCCCTCTTGTTCTCTAAAACTGTCTAATCTACACATTCAATTCTACCTAATTACATTTAATTTCATAAATGCCTCCATCTACTAAGGACGAGAGAGAATTGCTCAAGGTCCGTTACATTATACAAGTGCGCCTTCATTTAATTAACATATTTAAGGTTGGCGGATTAATCTTTAAGACAATTTCAAAATTTGTGCTGGGTGGTTATCCAGCTGTCTGGTGGCTCCGCCTCGCTTGATGTTGGCGATGCTCCTGCATCACTAAGTGCAAGTTGTTGTGATTTTGTGATGAGTGCAAGGAAGAAGGATCTAGTGAGCTGTGTAGATCTTCTGTCCTGTGTGAAGTAAGGGTCATTGAAGCTCTGTGCTGTAACTACTTAACCGAGATAATATAAAGAAGAAGACTTTGTGGACGTAGCGCTAGGGTGGGGGTGAACCATGGTAACTCTGTGTAATGTGCTATGTGCTTTGACCTAAGTGTTGTTTCCTTTTGGCTAAGTGCTTACTGTGATTAGGTAGATCTAGTTATGCTCTGTGATTATGATATAAGAATGAATGTTAGATCTGATATATAAGATGTTTAGTGCTTGATCTGTTTAATCTAATCTATGTTTTTTGGATAAGTACTGAATCATCTTTAGTCTAAGTATTCACTACGATGCTTTGTGCCATCTGCGAAGTACCATAAGGGTTAAATATAGATAAATGATCTATGCTATGTTCCTTGTAGTATATATAATCATAGATCAGTCTCCCAGCTAAGGTTTCAGACACTTGAGTCCTGAAACCACCCCTGCCTCTACCTCGCGTGAGACTTCATCTGCTTCGCAGGTGTTGCTGAAAGGGCCGATCGTTAGGGATTTGTTGGTGCGCTCATGAGAATTGAACCCTAGGTATGCCCCTGTGCTAGCAAGATTATAACTTTACAGTGCAATGATGGATGGTACAAAGAGGTCAAGGGTTTTCTTGGAGAAAACACAATGATGGTACCAATATTTGAAGGATTTACGTTGGACGACGACAAATTATTGAGATTTAAAAATCAAATTTACATACCACCGAGTGACGAATCGAGGAGTTTGATCCTAAATAAGGCTCACAGATCATTATACATGGCAGACTCGGGAGTCTCCTGAGTGTGCAATACTTTGGACCTCGAGGATGCAGAGGAATCGATGAAACTCCTTGGACTCCGGATCGAGTCAGGGAGTGGACTGTTAGGTTGAATAGTTTTGATGTCACATATGTACATATGATTATATGTTATGATGATTGATTATTATTGCTAACATGATTCGTTGATGGATGCAGGCTGATGATAGCTTGCCGACCAGACTCACGTGTGGAGTAGAGGGGTCATGCAGGACAACCAGAGACTTTGAGGGAGAGGTGTTGTAGCGGCCATGCCATAGTCTACTAGCATTCTCGTTGTGGCTCGAACTATAGGTTAATGATAACCTAGTTCGAGAAGACCCACGATGTTGTGGGGAAAGACTGTGACAGTCTCTCATGATGATTCTAAGGGGAACACAATAAGGTAGGGGCCTTATTCCTTAGAGGCCCTTAGTATCACACAATATCACCTGGAGGAGTATTGACTCCAAGGGTTTGATGTCTACCAAGTTAGTCAAGAGGCAAGTGGCACCCTTGGAGCACATAGTGCGTCCTGAAGGTCACATCGCGCAAGGAAAACGAAAATAGGCGAGTGGCACCCTTAGATCACCTAGTGCGTCCTGAAGGGCACATCGTGATTTTAACTGGTAAGTGAATAAACCTAGTCGGACTTAAAATGAATGATGTGATACGTAAGATTTAAAAACAATTTTCCCTAATAAAAATGTCGCCCAACCTAGTGAAATTAAAATATAGGTCTAAGTAGAACATGTGGTCAATAATAATAATAATAATAATAATAATAATAAATAAACATGTAACAAGAAGGGGGCTAAGAAATTCAAATTTATTTACTAAAGTCAAAATTATAATGGAGGATTAAACTTTAAAATGGGAAATGGTTGTTTTATCTATTTTTGCTAATTTAATTTTAGTTAAAAAGAAAAGAGGGTAAATGGTTGTTTCATCTACAGTTGCTAAATTAATTTTTAATTAAAGAAGAAAAAGGGTGAATGGTTGTTTTATCTACACTTGCTAAATTGATTTTTAGTTAAAAAGGAAAGAGAGGGAAACTTAAAAGAAATAAGAAACTTAAAGAAAAAGGGGAAACCTAAAGAAAAGGGGAAACGTAAAGAAAAAACTGAATGTCTAACTTAGTAAGGAATCTTTCCTAGGGAACTTGCTATTTATGAACTCAACTAAGAATTAATTAAGGTGTAAGTCATTTAATATTTGTAAGAGAATATTGGGACACCAAGGAGCATTTTTAGGAATGTTTTTAGGTGGGTGAGGGAAATATGAATAATTATTTAATTAAAAAAATTAATTTTCTAGTGAACTAGGGTATCGGGCGACATGTGTACGAGGGAGGTTTTTTCTAATTAATTAAATGAAAAAGTAATTTAATGAGAATTTGGGAAACTAATTACTTGAAAACTCTATAAAATGTATGGAGGAGGAGTATGGATCTCATATTTTTGCGTAACATTACGATGCTGAATTTTTATCTTCACTGAACTTCTCTTGTGGGAGTTGGGATACCCAACACGGGTAATGAGTGGTAGCTCGACCTTCTGAGGCGAGTTGGGTGCTATCATTTCTCTGGTATTGTGTGCATGTCCCCTTTGTGGCTCAGGGGGCTCAGGGGGAAGAAGAGTACCCCTAACGTTGGCTGGGAGATATCGGTGAGGTCACATCAGTCGGCAAGAGGGATTTGGGCAGAGCGCGCGTAGGACAATGACTCTGAGCTTTCTCATTTGACTACGGTATGCATGTGTATATTTTGAATGGTGGTTTAATATTGTTCTCGTTCCTTCAGTACTGTACTTCTGTTGTGTTAAATATTATGTTTTATTCAATGTTTTATGATCAATAACTTAAAGTCATCCCAGCCTTATGCTCGATGTATTTGAATTCATTTCCCTGGGTGAACCCAAACTCTTATTGCAATGACTTCTCTGCTTTTATTTTTATTGATTATTACGAGAATTTTTTTTTTTTTTTTTTTATATTTCGTCCCTTATCCCTTAAGTTATTAGTCCATGTCTGAGCAATTGGCTAGGAGCCAAATCGACGGTCATCACTACGGTGTTTAAAGACCTATAGATTCAAATTCACTTCTTTCATGTGCATGGATAATAAGTGAAGGATAAATTTGGCCCAGCCATCGAACCCTTACTTATCTCTGCATTTTTCTCTTATGATTAACCCCTGATCTTGGCACCTTCTTGTGATTGAGCATCTCTGCGTCTTGATTGATTAA
>JZKD02S0196071.1:0-10223 GCA_000966675.3 Picea glauca | reverse complement strand
CCACGCAGGGGTGCCCTTTACCAATAGTCATGTCCTTTGAGACATGACCTTTCATTATTAATAATTATTATTTATTAACTATTACTATGTTATGAATATCTATTTATGTATATTTATGTTCATAACAGAGACATAATCTCCTTAGTTAACCCTAGGCTAGGGGATAACGGATCTCAAATACATCCATACATATTCACATGGTATGGGAAAGAATCATAGTCTTGTAGACCATTCTACAATTAGCATTATCATGTCACACATGGATGCACCCATGTGGACCTATCAATCTTTTCTAGGGGCCACAACCCGCTAGAGAACACTAGAGATACACCTCATAGTGTTTTTCACCATCATCATCATGGTCTACACCTGCATGACATGCTCACCCATGGCTTCACCCATGTTTTGAGTATCATCATAGATCAAGTCATGAGTATCACTATCAACATCATTTGGTAGAAATCATCAAAACATATCATCACAATATCCATGAGCCTCATTTATCTATATTGATGATCCATCTCCACCACCATGTGTCTAGCACCTCAGATCATTCTTGTCCCATGACAAGAATCATGACCTCATCGGAGCCACACTCACCTCATATTTGATCCTCTCATAGGATCACTTTGTGAATGCATTTATCTCGATGCTATCAGACACATGTGTCTATCACCTCAGGTCGTTCTTGTCCCATTACAATAATTATGACCATATCAAAGCCACAAACACCTCATGGTGATCCTCTCATGGGATCACTTCATGAATGTATTCAGATCGATGCTATCGGACACATGTAATTTCACCTCAAGAAAATCGAGTCCTCAGTCCATCTAAGACTACGTCGGAGCACATCTAATCTGGATGTAGATGTTCCCTATATCCCTTGGTATGCAACCCCGCTCATGTGGAGATAGATTCGGTCCGATCCTTATCGGGGCTACTCATCTAGTCATGATTTAACTACTCACCTACTTGTGAGAGTTTCAAGGCCCGATGCAATTCACACATAGTATATCTAGCAACAACTCGAATCTTCAGTCCATCAAAGATTACATCTAGGCATATTCCCACATGATCAAGTCTATCTAATAAATCTTGGAATATTGACACGATGTTGCAATTATCAACAATCCCCCAGGGAAACATTTTCATTCCTACCAAGCTTGTCCCAGACACAAGATTAGTGAAAATTTTATCTATCTTCTCATCTATGGATAAGTGATGGAGCCTAACTGCTCCTTTCTACACCATGTCTTTGATGAAGTCCTACAATATCCTTCATCTCAAACTATGAAATCATCTCCCTCTATCTAAGAGATTCCCTGAACCATGCTTCCATCTGCTGCATATCCCTTTTCATTCTACAAAGTGTCATGAAACTATGTTGGATTCTTCCTGATCATTGACTCCTCTGAAGTCATTTCAAGTATATTGTTTTCTTGTCATATATTTCTTGTTCCTAACCTATAACTAGGGGCTCCCATACTAGGAATAATGGCCCTTCTAACAAAGATAAGAAGTTTGGCTTCTCATGTTAGGATCATAACCAAGATGGCCTCCCATAGAGATAATAACCACAATGGCCTCATGTACTAGGATAATAACCAGAATGGCCTCCCATAGGGATAATAACCAAAATGGCCTCCCATAGGGATAACAACCAAAGATGGCATTCTATACTAGGATAATAACTAGAAATGGCCTCTTGTACTAGGATGATAACCAAAACAACATCCTATACTAAGATAATAACCAAAACGACCTCCTGTACTATGATAATATCCAAACCAAAAAGAAAAATGGACTCCCGTACCAGGGACAATGGTCCAATATAAAATAAAAATAATTGAAATAACTAAATTATACTTACAGTGAGATTTGTAGAGATCCTCTTGAATGATCCTTTTGAGGATCGTCGTCATGTTTAGTCTTATTCTTATGCTTGACCTTCTCTTCATCTTCTACAGGATCAGGAATGTCCTAGTTTATGTAGTCTAGAATATCATTTTCTTCTAAGATAATAAGTAACTCAATCTTCCATGCTTTGAAGTTGGTGGCACCTTCCAATATGTCTTCTACTCTGAAACTAGTCTTTAGGACTATTTTTACTTTGACCTTGACCAATGAAACTTTGAATTTGACCAGTCAAACTTTGAATTTGACCCAAAAATCTAACCTTGACATTTTTTATGGCTGAGGGCACCATGAGATGCACTGGGATAGGGCACACTAGAATATCTAGGAATTAGGTCCAATGCTTCATTGAAAGTGCCCAAAAATTTAGGTTTAGGGTTTTCTACAACTGCAAAATCAGAAACCCTGGTTGCAACTGTAACTGGTGCTACAACAAGCTTGACAAGGAACTCCTGATCTACCTTCTAGTGATTAAACTATTCTGAAGGTAGTGTGGGCCCATAACCTGTTAGAATAATGTAGATGTGCTAGTTTCACCATAGACAATGCTACACCATTGTCACCCATCCATAGGCACAAAGCCTCCCCCGAGCACCTTAAACTTTGGTAGAAAGAATGATTCCTAGAAGGCACACCATAACCAAAAAATAACCAAGAGAGATTGCACCATCTCCAAAGGTAGTGCACAAGATAAAGATACATGAAAGACTAAAAAAGAGAAAAATTCCCAACAACAATTGTTGCTCCTCCTCCTCCTCCAAACTTGCACACTATTTCTGTTTTTTTGGGTGAGAGTGAGTCAAAAAATCATCCAAGAAATCCTCTCATTATATTAATCTGTCTAGTGAATTTTATGGCTATCCGACCCGACTTTTTGGTAATTATATTTTATTTTTATCTTTTTCCTGTGGAGATGACTACTCTTTCTAGAGGATAATACCTTAATATTATATATTATGCTAAGCTGACTTGTCTTCTAGGTTTTTCACACATATTTTTAGGGTTTCTCTTGATTTTGGAATATTATATTCTAGTCAAATGTTACATATGGAGGTTAATACCTCCCACAACTACCATAATATCAACAAAAACTACCTTGCTTTGGTGACCCAATAGAGTTGGATGGTATATTGGTGGGTGTCCTTTGTCTTGGTGTCCATGATCCTATAAAATTTCACCTGTTCAATGCAATCAAGATTCAGTTATGGAGGGGCCAACTGTTGGACCGTGTCCGAAGTGTTCAGAAGAGGTGGAAAATATGGTCAAAGCAGTTCCATATTAAATACCGAGTGCAAGCCAAGGAAAAGAGGAATACTTAATTCAAAAGCATTCTCACCCACCACCTTGGTGATGGTGTAAGGCTTGTATCAGAGTGGGCGTAGCTTCCAATGGGGTCTTTTGAGGTGGTCTTTTTTCAAGTGCAACCACACCTATTATCCCACCTAAAACTTGTGTGGTACTTGATGTTGATCGTGGCACTTCTTGTACTTGGCATTGGATTTCTGCACAATATCATGAACTTGTTTTTGGATGTGCTCGATGCGCTCAACAAATTTTGTTGCTCAACAAAAGGGTTGTGGCTAATAGAGTTGTGGAGGAATTTGTTGTAGCTATGTTGAACATAAGGAAGTCTTTCATCCCATGTGTGCTGATGTTTGGAATTGTACATCCTCAAGATATATACAATCATCCTATTGACTACCTCTATTTCTCCATTAGTCTGTGTGTGGAAGGAAATCAAATTGGTTATCTTGGTGTCCATCTTTAACCATAGGCTGGACCCAAAATTTCTTAGGAACCTATTGTCTCAATCATATATAATAGTGCATCGAAGCCCAAAATGAACCCAAAAATGTTTAAAGAAGAGCTTGACAGTGGCATCGACTGTGGTTCTCTTCTTGCAGGTTGCCAAAACTTCCATCTTAGATAATCAATCAACTACCATGAAGACATTGTCATTCCCATGCTTGGTTGAAGGCAGACCAGACATGTAGTCCATAGAGATGGACTCCTAAGGCCTATCCGGAGTAGGAAGAGTGGTGTATATCCCATGTTTCTTGATGGATGGCTTGGTAATGGTGCAAGTAGTGTAGGATCCGATGTACTTGCAAACATCTTGTTGAATCTTTGACCAACAAAAATGCTTTTTTGATAGTGCCACCATTTGCTCTACACCAAAATGTCCCAATGCTCGGATATAATGAGATTCCTAGATCATATTTTCACGCTCGCTTGAAGGAACACAAAGATGACTCAGATGGCATAGCAATCCATCTTGAATATGAAATTATGGAACTATTTTTCCTAGAGATCCAGGTTTTTCTGAAGATGAGGTTGTCATCCAAATATACAAACACAAAGGAGTTTGTGAATGGTCGTAATATATTCATCATCCACATGAATGTGGTTGGGGCATTAGTCAAGCCGAAAGTCATGACCAACCACTCAAAGAGACCTTATTTATATATGAAGTTCATCATCCACAAATCAGTTTGCTCAATCAACACCTGGTGGTAGCCCGAATTTAGATCAATCTTACTAAAAAACTTGGCTCCCTTGAGTTGATCTATAAGATCATCAATTTGGGGAATTGGGTATCGGTTCTTGACTGTGATTTTTTTCAGGGCTCTATAATCAATAAAAATTCACCATGTCTTGTCCTTCTTTTGTACTAGAACAATTGGGCTCTCATAAGGTGAGGAGCTTGGTTTGATGTGGCCCTTCAGAATTAGCTCTTGGATCTGGAGTTTTATTTCATCATTCTCCATAAGAGAACTCTTGTACATAGGGCAATTAGTTAGAGGAGCACCAGGTGTCATATCAATTGATTGATTTACCTAACTATGCATAGGCACCCTAGTAGGAGAGTTGAATATGTCTTTGTATTCCTCTACTATATTTTCCACATGTCGTTGCTATGTAGAGAGACCCCGTGTAGAGGTTTCGACGGTTGTAGTGACCTTCCATTCACCTTCCGATAAAACCATAAAGAGGAAAAACTTCCTAGTCTGAGAGGTCACCTTTTTTCACTGCTTCGCAGAGATCAAAGAGATTGTAACCTTTGGGCCTGCCTTCGATACCCTGTAGAGGTTATATCCCAAAGTAATAATGACACTACATGGCCTAGATTCATAAACAACATGATGCTTCCACATATATGGTTTTCCTAACAAAACATAACAAACTTAAAGGGGGGGAACATCACACAATACCTTTTCTGGTTTGATGTCATAGTGCATGTGACATTGTTGGCTGACACAGATATCCCACTCGTGGTTGAGCCAACCAATGGTGTATGGTTGAGGATGTGGTGTCATTGTCAGGTTTAACCTCTTGAGAACCTATACTGAGATTAGGTTCTTTTGGATACAATTTTCAACAATGAAATGGAGTGGGGTCCCCTTCACCCATATTTGAGAGTGGAATAGGCGCTCCCCTTCTTTAAGATCCTTTGGTTCCTTTGGTTGGAATTTTTTGGTAGCAATGGTGACACTAGGTTCTGTGTCAATGATTCACTTTCCATTTTATGGTTTTGAATCAGATTTTGAGTTAACATTTGACCCTGGGGATTTCATCTTAGCCAACAATGACTGTTTGGAGCGAAATTTATCAGTATTTTTCCAAGGGATTTTGTGTAACTCGCACCACTTTCCAGTGTCCTTCTTCGACTTCCCATTACCCTTGTTTTCTAGTGGCTTGGGCGGGTTATCTTGGGGTTGTCCATCCTTTCTCTTCAATTTTTCCGAGGATTTAGTTCCACCCTTACCATACTTTGGATGTTGAATATTTTCAGACCCGAACTCCTACTTGTTCTACTCCTTAAATTTCTGCTTGATTTTAATAACATACCAATAAGCATCTCCCAAAGATTAGATGTCCAGAAACTCCATTTCAATTTGGATGTACCTATGTAGAGCCCCATGATATTTTAGTACCAGATTCTATTCAGAGTCTTTGATACCCATCTTGGTGTGCAAGTTATGGAAGGTATTTGTGAACTCTGACGTCGTTTTCCCCTTCTCTTGGTGCAGTGTATTCCATCTCATGTATTGGTCATCATAATTTACAATAGGGTAATATTGTTCCTTGAGGGCATAAAAAAAACCCACCCAAGTGGGTCCTAGCACAAAAATTGTAGACTCTTCCTTGACATGTTTCTCACAGTAAGTCTCCCACCATTCTCTCACAATAAGGGCATTAAGGAGCGGGAAGGTGATTTTTTCATTGTTGGAAATTTTTTGGATAAAGAAATAACCCTCTACCAGACTTAACTATTTTTTCAAAGCCTCAACGTCTATCTGGCCTTCAAATAAAAGAATATCAAAGTTAACTTGTACATTGAAGGGCATTGCACCTCTGAAGTGATTGTTGGTTGAAGGTTCTTTCGTTGTTGTCGATAGACGCTAAAGGATCTAGGATAAATTATCCATCATCTTGCTCCTCTGTCGTGTGAGGGATTCCTTGAGAAACAATTTGAAAGGATCTCATTCCATTTCATCCCTATTTTATTATACCATGGGAGTTTGCTTGTGTGTGCGAGAGCAATTGTCTTCAAGAGAAGCAAGCTCGAGACCCAACTCTCTATACCATGACCTCGTCGGAGACATCCACTAAGAACGATGAGGAGGAGATTGCTCTAATACCACTGATACAGATTATTTTGAGAACGATATGAAGGAAAAAATATAACATAGATATAAAAAGGAAATACACAAATATATGGCACAAAACACAGTAATACAATGAAGCTCAGATTCTATTAATGATTTTCTGAAAATACAAAAGACTGTAAAATGCAAAAGACACAAGATAACTACAATGCTGGTAGATTATCTCTAAGAACATATGTGTCAGTTACGATCATTCACAAAAAGTTGATTACAATGAGGCTCCAAAGGAATTTTTAACATAAATAATAATTGATAAAAACATAAACATCCAAAACCCTAACCTCGTGAGATGAAATGCCAAAATTTTTGTGGGCCCTGGTGGGCATAGAAGTTAATACATCAACTTTTTGAGGGCATAAATTTTTCATACGATCTTTGTTTGGGGTGCTCTATACCTCATCATAAAGGTATAACTGAGGAGTACACATTTTTTTCATACCATACAATGTCTTTGACCATTTTTTGGACACTGTCATGCCCATAAAAAATTGTTTAAGGACTCAAAATGGCCCTAGAAGTTCAGGACCCAAAAAAGTGTAGACAAACTGCCAAAATGGAAAATTGTTCTTTGAGCCAGTGGAATAGGTGGGTGGATACCAGTTTACACCTAGATCATTCCTTCCCCCTTAAGAAGAAATTTTCTCCATTGCGTCAAGTTCATCCATTAGATGGGGAAAATTATGTTGAAATAGACTCCTGGTGAGACACTTCCCCTAATGAAGAAACTATCCTACTTTGGCGACTCAATAGAGTTGCATAGTCTGATGGCAGGTGTCCATGATCCGGTCAAATTTCACTTGTTCGATGCAATCAAGATTGAGTTCTATAGGGGAAAATTGTTTGGTCGTGTATGAAGTGTCCAAGAGAGGTGGAAAATATGGTCGAAGCAATTCCACATTAAATATCGGGTGCAAGCCAAGGACAGGAGGAATACTTAATTCAAAATCATTCTCACCCACCGCCTTGGTGATGGTGTAAGACCCATATCATAGTGGGCATATCTTTTAATGGGGTCCTATGAGGCAATATTTTTGGAAGTTCAACCACACCTTATCTCCCAACCGAAACTTGTGTGATACTCGATGTTGATCATGGCGCTGTTTATACCTGGCATTGGATTTGTGAACTATTATCCCAAATTCATAGGGATAAATAAGGAGATGATGCATTGAGGCCCTTAGTTTGTATACATGGAGTACTAAGAGACATATTGACCAGCAGTGTCCACTTGCACAGATGGATGCTCGCTTCACCACCATAGTTCCAGGTTCATCATAAGGGTATCCACCACACTAGCTTGCTTCCAGAGGACATTGGGTCTTGCTCCATGAGGTATAAGCTAGGTACAATGGTGACTGCCATTTCAATATTTGAGGCATTTGAGTTTGTTGCATTTAAAACTTCTTTTGATTATTTAACGTTTGCTTGGAAGTTATGTTATTTTCCTTGTTTCACCTTGGTGGTTGACATAATGCCCTAGTAAGTGGTCACCCTTAGGAATAAGTTTGTTATTGGGGGTCCCCTTGACGAGTAATCATGCCATTCCCGACCATACTTGTAACTTTCCACACTTTGACCCCCCATATCCTTATCTTTTGGGTTTTTGGGTGTACCGACCCAATAAGGGGTTGTCCCTCATTTCATGGGAAGAAGGGGTTGAAGGCCCAAAGAAGATATATCTAGAAAAATATAAAATCCTAATCATGAACCTTCCAGATGATCTCCCAAAGAGGTATTGATAGAAATAAAACACTTCTCCTAAAAAATCAAATACCTGCAAAAGGAAACACATAATATAAATGTCCCACTTGATTGAGGGATTCACACAAAGTGCGTTATAAGCTAGACTATACCCCATGGCACTATGTGTTATTCTCCCTTCAAGTGACATTGTGGTGCTTCCCTTGAATATAATTGATTCACTCTTAGGGTGTACCCAGCGTTTGGACTCTAATTAACTAATGGAAATAAATAGGCTTGGAAAAATGATGCATTGAAAATTAAGGTGCAACTCACCCTCTACAAAGGCACCCATATATGAGATACTAAGGTCCCTTGTATGTCATGAAACCCATGCCCAAGAGTATTTCCCACATCCATGTCACTTTTTCCATGTGTCTTAGAGAGGGTTCCACTTTGTAAACACTCCTAAACTTGAGGTACTATTCATCCAATAGGTTGCTTTGTCAACCCTCCCATTTCTAAACTTGGAAAATTGCATAGGGTCTTTGAGCACTTGTTTATTTTAATGAGGTGGTTTGGATGTACATAATTAGATGGATGTTTTAGTGATTTGATATAGTCATCATGATGAATTTTACTTGATATTCTTGGAGGGCGCATTCATTGTCTTTGCATGACCTAGTTGGTGGATATATTTGGAAGAACAAGCCTAGCTTGGTCTTCCTTGAGGCTTGAGTCCCACAGGTTGGATACCATGGTCCACACACAAGATAAAAATGCTATCCTATGGAGGCCTGATAAGATACCATGGATGACATAACCCAACCCTTGGTCATCCCAACGATTTACTCTTGAGGATAAAATGTCACTTTTGAGGAGGTTGACATCACCCTAGGGCTAGGGTTGTGGTGGTGGTGGTGTTGTTGTTTGAAACTTGGCATGTTTTGATGAGAGGAGGTTTGGATTGAAGGAGTAAGACCTAGTTCTTGAGAGGGAGGCCCTAGAGGGTCCAATTAATTCCATCTTCTACTCCAATGACTTGCAAAAAAGTGCCAAAACATTTTTTTAGGAGGGTGATGTCATGCTTCTTTAGGGTTTCTTATGTTCATTTTAGGGTTAAATTTGAATTTTATATTGTAAATGGGGGAAGTAGGGGTTGTTGTCCCATTACTTTGTGGTTTACCCTAATTTTTTTGGATAGACTCTTGTTAGAGTTTTTTGTATAAATAGAGATCATTTCTATCTTATTTTATCATATCTCTCCCATTGTGAGAAGACTACATTAGTTGAAAATCGTGCCATATATGGGAAATTATCTCTATATCTCTTGGTTACATTATCTTTTGATGGTTTATATTATGCTATTGGATGGATGGATGATGCACTATCTCTCTTGGAGGCTTGTTTTTTCTTTATGGTGGATTTTCCTTGGTGAATTAGGGTTTCATCTTTTTAATGTTTCAACTAGGTACGGATTTCAGGTTCATTGCTCTATTTTCTTGGTTGTAAGGTTAATGTGATGATCTATCGGGGATTATAAGGGTATAAAACCCCCTCCAAGTCCATTATAATTATTTGGAATAATATATTGTGAAAATGATACTAGGAGGAGTAAAAGGGCTTACACCCTCCTAGGTTTTCCTTGTTGGTTAGGGTTTTCCTTGGGGAGTAAAAGGGATTAAAAACCCAAGGAAATAACTATTCCAACTTGTTTAATCAAGAGAATCCATTTTCCCAATATAAAGGAACTAGTCTTCATGCATTGTAGAAATAAACTATTTCATTGGTAATTGTGAAAAGTTGAGATATTGAAATTGTCTTAAGTGGAACTTAACCTATATGATATACATGTCTCTATGCCACTAAGTCATCTCATTTGGCCAAGAAAGTATTAATTTTGTTGAAAATTTAATCTACATACATTAGGGCTGCATAAAACTCATCATAACTTTT
>JZKD02S0196070.1:285060-314424 GCA_000966675.3 Picea glauca | reverse complement strand
TTTCCGCATTTGTTTTATTTTATTGCTCCACGGTTCTATTTTTCTAACATAGTATTGGTGCATGGTGGGGCATACTAAACTATGGCATGGTGCAGTGCATAGAGTGAAGTGAACACGGAATATCATCGTGTAATACAAAAACTATGTGCAACAGGTAATAGAGCAAGAACCAAAACTGTGCGCGGTGGATATTGATGTGTGACACAAAAGTAGTGCACGCAAGTTATTGGTGTGGCTGAGAAGTGAGACATGGTGGTTTTGAAGTGTGCGAAGCATGATTTAACTTGTGTTGGTGTTGCACATGGTAAATATGTTTTACAGGTTGAATTTGTGCGCGTGAAGTTATTTGGAGGGTGAACAACTATAGAAATCCAACGATTTTCTGCGACGTTTTATATCATTTGAACGTCATCTTTTAGTAGCACATTTTTTAGGCCCTTAAGAGCATTTTTAGCAATGAAAAATGCATGAGAATAGAGTGTGCCAAGGCACACTCTGTCTCTACAGCTCAAATAAAATATCTTGGAGAGAGATTTCTAATGGTGTAAATCGTTCATCAAATAGAGCTTTTATGAGAAAGTTACAGCACAAACAGTGGAGGGTAAATTTTAAGACCCGACTAACTTCAGAGAGCCATAACTTTCTGCTCTGAAATCAGATTGAGGCGCAGGAGCAGTCAATGGAAATATATTGAGCCATAGTATACAATCCCATAGCTGAATTAAATTTTTGGGCATGTTAAAGATGTTTAATATGGAAAAGAAGGTACCTACAGTATTATGAACCAAAAACACAAATTGGCCTAGAACTTCAATGGGATGTAACTAACAGCCCAGAACCTAGAAAGAGTTGAAACTTGGAAACAATGTCCATAAGATGTATACAAAGAAACCCAATTGAAGTTATATGAAAAATCCAATGGAGTAGGTGTTAAATTGCATCATTATAGCACAGAATTGCGCCAAGTTGAAAAATGAACAGGAGAAGTTAATGGGTAAATTTCAAATAACCATAACTTTATGTTCAAGACACGGAATTGAGCATGGGAGTAGGAATTGGAAAGTTATTGGATAGAAGAGTCTAATTATCCACCCAAAAAATTGATTTGGGTAGTAATTTTCACAAGATATCAGAAGAAGAATTCTGATGCATTATTGGAACATAATTGTACATAATTTCATAAATTTGTTAAATTATTTAGCATAAAAAATTTAGTTGTCTGCACATTTTTGAAGAGTCCAAAACTTTAGTTCTTAAAAGGGGAGAATGCTGGATTTTATTTAGAAAAGGTAGTGGTACTCAGAGAAAGAGTGCTATGACAGAAATATTTCATAAGATGATTAGAAGCCAAGACCTCAAAATGTCAAGGTATGAATTTGAGCGCAGCCATAAAGTCTTTGGAAGCCACTATAGGAAATCCTCTCATGTTAATCAAGTATTCAATGGAATATGGGCAGAGCAATAGATCATGTAGTGAATGAATTAGTGAACACTCCCAAAGACTCCAATATACAGATTAAGCAATACATTGGAGTAAGAATTTTTATAAAAGGAATTGACTATCAGAATGATAGTAATCAAATAAAAAAAGAGGCTTAATGCATATATGGATAAGAAGTGCATCATATACAGGGATTAGTTATGTAATTATAGATTAATGCTTCCCTTTTGGTTATCAGAGTGCGCAGTGGAAGCATGGTATGAAGGTTATCATTATGGCAAGATAGAAGTGGACCGTGCAAAGTAGGTTGAAATCAGATTAGTCAAGATAGGGGAAAGTAATAGCCAACAAGTGAATCCAAATGTTGATATAAACAGTTAAGGCAGAGATAAATCAAGTACCTCAAGGAGGAATTTGGTGTTAACTATCCAACGTTACTCAGAAAACATGACTGGAAATATAATTGAGTCATGTAGGAGTTGGATCACAAGGATCCAAATAATAGTGGAATGCTGAAAATTAATATCAACATAATATGTAGTTGCAAGTCCATGAACATCCTAGGATAATGGAAGAAGAAATAATGGGGTAGATATCAAGATAATGGGAATGCGGGACAACACTCCAAGAGGGAAAGAAAGAATAATAGAGGATTTTTTATGCATTCCAAAGGTATTGAAGATAGTTCCACAATAGCATGGAGATGTAAAGGTCAAGAAAGACTTAAAAGTGAAATGAATTTCTGAAGAGAGTCAATAAGGAACCATGAAGAAGAAAATGGTTCTATGCATGGTTTTGAATGAAAAAGAAGGTGGTGCCTAAGAATAATCCTTCTCAAATGGCATAGATCCATGAGTGACTTTCCCAGGGGGTGGAAGTATCACTTGAAATTATGACGGTAAATTAAAAGCAGTATTAAGTACTTTTAACTAATCCTATGCATATAGAGAAGGAGGCAGATGTGCATCCTTACAATATGATAAGAGATTGGCTATGCAAGCCAAGTTTGAGGCTATTTGGCAAGGAGAAGATAAGAGTGAAAGAAAAGATCAAATACTAAAGTATTCAGCTAGGAAAGAGTTGGAATAGTTTAGTCTGAAAATTAAATGGATGTTGAAGATCCAAAGTCTATGAGGCAGGATGATTGGAATTATAATTCATCCAAGTATGAGTAGGGATAGATGGATCTAGGAAGTAAATAAAAGATGAATGTAATATCAGTTTAGTATTTGGATGGAAAAGCAAAGGAATCCAAGAGTGATTTAGCTAGAAAGTGCTCAGATCAGAAATAATCATGCACAGTGGTTACAGTGAAGAGCACCCGAAGATTTAGGAATCTGGAAGAATTGAAGATTTCTGGGATAACAAGGAAACCTGATGCAGGGAGAAAGAAGTTGTTGCAATTATTGTAGCAACAAGTATTTTATGGTTAGTTGGGACATCCATAAAGTAAGAATGCTTGCATGCTTGCAAGTGTTGTTGATAATGTGGTTGCATATGGAAGGAAGCAACATAAGGATAAAATGTTTATTATAAGACTGATAAGAGGCATGAGAGCTTCTATTTTCATCAACTAATCAGGTAGCATTAAATTTTTTTAATGGAATCCATGCAGGTAAGTATTTCTCTTTTGGAAATTATGTTGCATAATTTCCAAAGGGAAATTTAGGTAAGAATTTCCCCAAATTGAATTTTTTAATACGTTGTATGGTATTGTTTAAGTGCATTGACAAGATTAAGTTACCACTAGGTGTGGTAAAGGCTAGAGGCATGTTATATTTATAAAAGCTTTTAGCTTTTGAATGCACACACTAACATAATAGCATGTCATGTTAATTTGGTTAGGAGGCAATAACCAAAGAAAATAAAGATAAGAACTTGTTATAGGAATGATGCTAAGAGAGATAGTCATGTATGAGACCAGGACATGGTTGGATATGGAAAGGTATGCTTATAGAAAGGTTATGTGCCACACAAATACCCAATGAGCTTCCTACCTTTAAATAAAACTTGGGTTGCAACATTTTTGCTAACACTAATAAACACCACAAAATTGTATTCTTGGTGTAGTGTTTGGGTCGAAAAGGAAGGCATCCAAGTAATTGAGAAGACAATGGGAAGTGTGTGGAGACGTGTCAAGACATTGGCCAAATTTCCAATTTATGGATGGTGAGATACATGTCTTAGATAAAGATCATTCTGAAAATCAATACAAGGGTGCATTGAATAAATAGGCATTGAGATTTATACTCATGTCAAGTAAGTGGCAGAGTTGCACTCATACATGATGGAATTGTATACTTAAATGCACTTTGTTGATTGCATTTTGTGAGTGCATGTATATACGCTTTTTCATAGAAATAATTATATTAATGGTTGAAATGTTGCTAACTCATGAAGTTGAGAACATTTTAGGAACTGTTAAACATTGCAACAGGAAAGTTGCAAGTCARRTAGTCACAGGAATAGTGACTAAATAAAATTTCATGTTCAGAAAATTAAAGAAATGAACTTATTGTTATTAATTATGAACATGCATATGCATAGAATGATGAGTCATTCTATTTGGTTAAATTGTTTGGTAATTGTGATTGAATTTCTAGGTGCAGGCAATTCTAAGATCATTTCATAAGGTGTTGTACATGTTGAATTATGATGTACAGAAAATATTGACAATATGTTGGTTGTATGCAATATATAATCATTGCAGGAAAAATGGTATTTAGCATGGTGCTTGCTGAAAACCATAAGGAAAACTACATCCTAATATTACAACAACAATGAAAAATTATGAAATTGAATTTCATATTTTGGGAAAAGTCAAATTCATTATGAACTTAATTTGATTTCTAAAATGGAATTTTTATAATGCTCTCTCATGGTAAATGCATGTTTATGATGCAGATGAGATGATAATGATTAAAGTTGGAACTCCTAGAGCCACGACACTCTGAGACTTCTTGTCTGGCCTATGTTGGAGCCCTGGAAGGGAAGTTGAGCAACTGATGAACTGTTGGATAGTGAAGGTGCATACTACCTCGAGTTATACAGGCATGTGGGGAAGAGAGACTGTTGGTTGGAGTGTTGTTGAGGTTGGTACCTTGGCCTAGACTATGTTGATATTGATTGTGGGTCAAAGTTATCTTAGGAAGCCATTGCCTTGATGGAGTCATAGCCATGCTCGGAAGTGGTACGCTACTGAGATTTTATCAACAGTGAGATATAAGGCTGGATGGACGTCGTGGATCTACAACCAATTGCTTCTTCAATGAGGTTTAATTGAAGCATGTAATAAGGAACAATGAGCTGAATTATTCCTGAAGCAGCTCTATGGAATAGAGCAATTGACTTCCAGTTGAAGTATGAGTACCAGAATTGGTGCTGGAAAGTAGAGCACCAAATGTATAACAAGCTTTCCATAGCTAAAGCTTGGAAATTTTAAATAATTCGAATGGTACATGGTATATAATGTACTGAGGACAGTGCATAAATAAGGGGAGGGGATTGTAATATCCCTAGGTCGAACCCAACTGTAAATGTAATAATGTAATTAAGTTGGTGAGTTGTTTTATATATTTTTGGCATGCATATTCCATGGTGTAGTGTGCACATGTACTGCGTAGTAAAATGATGAAATGGGCACATTCCAAGATACCACACACAACATCTTAAGTGCGCACGATATTGAGGCCAGCGAGCCTTTGTGTATATGTTTTGTTTTATAGCTTGGTGAGCCAGTTATTATAAGCTAGGAGGCTTATGCTTGTATTAGGCCAGAGAGCCTAGATGTTAAAGTCCAATGTGCCTAATTTTGTACATATATCATAATTAATATAAAATACATCGTTCCGCATAGACTGACCACGATAAAAGAGATGGGGGACTAAACTTCACTAGTTAGGGAAATGGTAGGGATAAAAGTTAATAAAAAGGGCTAAGCTAGGGAGCTTAAGCCAAAAAGGAATATTATATTAATATTTCTTAAAAACATAAAGAATGGATAATTATTTTATCCTAAATTCTAAAGATGGGGACAAGTGGGCCAAAGTAGCTCCCAACATGACAAGTGTCAAGTTGGGGACATGCATACTTATAGTTGGGACTTAGTTTATTTTGGGGGGGATTCATCCATTCTTCCCATCATTCCTTCCATCATTCAGTGATCCATTCAGCCATACCACGATCTTTCAGTCACGCATTCAACTATCCTCCATACTTCCTGTCATTGTATCTGAACCTGTATCCATATCCATACTCGTTGGTGTAGTTGGTTAGATTGGGAGATGGATTGAAGAAGCGGGTTGTTAGGCTTGTGGGATATTGAAGAAGCGGGTTGTCAGGCCTGTGGGATATTGAAGAAGCGGGTTGTTAGGCCCGTGGGATATTAAAGAAGCGGGTTGTCAGGCCCGTGGGATATTGAAGAGGCGGATTTTTAGGCCCGTGATAAATTTCTCTCTGAGTGAGAGAATTGTTGGGAATTTATTTCCTGAAGGTGCTAAACTATAGCTACAAGGCTTTGAGACTTCCTGTCCAACCTGTTGCTGAAGCCTAGAAAGGAAGTGGGGTAGTTGAAGGACTGTTGAGCAGAGAATGGGCACACTTCCTGGGTGGGATAAGCATGTGGGGAATGAGGGATTATAGGTTGTTAGTTTGATTTGGCACCTGAGACAGAGTCTTTCCTGTTTTATATGGGCCTTTAGCCTGGTTAGGAATCCTTTTACCTGGGTGGAGTTTATTCCCAGCTTAGGGGTGACTCATTGTTGAGAGTGATGAACAATGTGGTCTAAGGCTAGGAGGTTCATGGAAGTTTCGCACGTAGTTGGTGACATTTTACCAAGATAAGTGTCAATTGTGTGATAAATTTACATGTTGCAATGTCATTTCTGTGTTTATTCTTATGGATTTATCTTGTGTACGATTTTAAACTGTGTTTATATTTATGGGTATTTTCTGTATATGTTGCATGTATGTGTTTATTGTTATTTCAGTATGAATCTATGCATTTACATAATGTATTTATATGTTTACGTTTATATATAAAGCTTATGCAAGAGTTCTATGTGTATATGTTTTAATTGCATGCAATTCGGAAAATTTGTGTGGCATAACTCAGTTGGGTGCTAGGCATGTTACAATATGTTTCGCAGTGATAGAATGAAAGCGTTCCCTCGTGTAGTGTGACCCAGCATGGAATCCCCCTTGGTCCTTCCTTCAATCACAGGCTGACACGTTTTATCCTCTGGACATGTTAGAATTCCCTATCATCATAACACATCACACTGACGTCACCTCATCTCTTATTCTCTTTTAAACGAGAACCATAGTGATCAACAATGGAGGTTTATCATGGGATATTCCCCAATGAATGGCCCAGATCATCCCTTGGACACCTCCTTTATGAATGCCTCCACCTCGTCATCCAAGGTTATTCTGACCATGGAACTCCAACAACACTCCCCTTATGATCTATGGTCGAGATCTGATCGTCGTTCTGAATCCAACGGATGTGATGGTACTAGGAATTATATGTCCTCGGTCTCCAACCACATCCAACATGATGGATATAACGATCCATAATTTTCCATGAATACCCTCCAATAGATAAATTATCCTCATTGATTCAGAGTACACCCTATACAGGATTTATAACCTGCTTTGATGGAGGGTCAAGATCTCTCCATTCTGTGAGATTGACGGTTGAGACCAAGTATCACCTTTGAACCAATGAAAAACCCAGATATAACCACCATTCCAAATCAGTGTTCATGGCCGTCCGAAGCAAATTAGAGTTTTTCCTCTTGCTCAATAGTTTTATTCAGGACTTAGCCATTTTTGCGAATTTTTTCTCTCATTATCTTTTAGGATTTTTGAGTTTCCAAGAGATATTTTCCTAGGTTCCAAGGCATTCCATTTCCTCACCCAAGACACCTCAGTTTCAACATACCCATAAGGTACTCACGTGCTATAGGGATCTCAATACAGTATTGCACAGGTGCATACACATAGTGTGTATATAAGTATTTATATGAGAAAAGATACAGTAGTACATACAACAAGAAGGTCTCTCTCTACTTAGGTTATGGCTGAGATTTAGATTATTTACCCGCTCAAATAACTATACATGTTCATACTATATTTACCATTTACATAGGATTTTCATAAACATATTATTGCCACTATTTCATTATAGACATATACTATCTAAAATCAAAACACAGGACTCCTTGAGAAGATCTACATTCTATGCAAACACATGACATCTTTAGAAATACACTGTCAAGCTCCAAAATCATCATCATATAGACCATATAATCCTTACATGTATTCTAGTTAATGCATAGAACAATATGAGTTACTTATCTACACATATGAGATATGTTGGCCACTACTGAGGGGTGAGCTTCTCTAGGCAAGGCTGCACTTTTCACTTTTATATCCAGCCACCCCCAAGCCAGGGTACAATGCCATGAGAGGATTTATGGTATTCTGCAAGGTTTTCTGGGAACTTCTACTACCTCTGTATTTTCTATTTTCTCCCAACCGGAGAGTTTTCTCTATCTCCAACGCTTATGCCTCTTTCCCCCATCGTCTCTCTTCTATTTTTCCCCCTCCTATTTTCATGTAGTCTTCCCCAAGACATCATGGGTCATGTGAGAAGCTTCATGATGGTACTCTTCCCATACTTCTTTAATTCTTGAGGAGACTACCTAGCTACCAAATTGACTATGATTCATATTTTATGAGCATAAAAAAATGGATACAAATTATTAAAATATGCTTAACACAAAATAACAGAGATACAGTAAAATTGGTTTTCTATTCAATAAGAAAATAAGTTGAAACTGTAAAATGCAGTGGAAAACAAGCTTGCTAGAATGGTGGTGGCTTATCTCTAAGAAGAGATGTGATGGTTGCGCTCATTCACAAGAAGATGGTTACAATGAGGCTCTGAAGGCCTTTTACAATAAAAAGGAATGTCAAAAACCCTAGACATCCAAAAACCTAACCCTGGGATATGAAACGCCAAAATTCATGTGGGCCTTGTTTGGGTAAGATAGTACATCAACTTCTCGGGGTCGTAACTTTTGCATACGATCTTCGTTTTAGGTGCACGATAGCCCATTGGAAAGGTATAACCAAGAATAAATTTTTTTGACTATCCCAAATCAATACCCTAGGTAGGAACCTAGGCCCCAAATCCCCAAAAAACTTTGTTTAGGTCCTCAAAACAGCCCTGGAAGTTTGGAACCTGAAAAACTGTCGAAAACCTGCCAAGGTGGAAAATTATTTTTTGAGCCAGTGGAATAGGTGGGTGGCCACCGATATCCACCTATATCAATCATCCCTCCTTAGGAATCAATGGTATCCATTGCGTTGAGTTCCCCCATGAAATGAGGAATTTTTTGATGAAATTGGCCCCGGGTGAGCCACTTGCCTTTGTGCAGGAGTTGCCCTTCTTTGACGACTCGATAAAGATGGATCCTTTGCTTTCGAGTGCCCTTGACCTGTATGTCCACAAATTGATCATTATATGCATGTTGCATGTAGTCAGGGTTGATCTTTGTTGGTGTCAACTGCCCTGCTATCTCTGAGGTGTCTAATAATGGTGGGATATATGGCCGAAGGAGAGCCACATTGAAAATTAGATGCAAACCAAGGAAGGGGGGAATGTTGAGCTCAAAATCATTGTCACCCACATACTTGGTGATGGTGTATGATCCATAATGGAGTGGGAGAAGCTTTCGATGGTGCCTTGTAAAGTATTCTTTCTGCAAATGCAACCAACTGTGTCGCCCACCTAAAAATTATGTGGCACCCGGTGTTGATCATGGCATTGTTTGTACTTGGCATTAGACTTTTGTAGAATATCCTGAACCTGTTGACAGATGTGTTGGATCTGCTCAATGAATCGGGTGGCTTTGTCAGCTTCTGGTGGAGCAGGGGACAAGTCGACCGAGGTGGTCTCCATGGGTAGTGCAACATCCATGGGGCCCAATGGTTGGAATCCCAACCCCACCTGAAAGGGTTTTGGCCAATTGAGCTATGCAGGGCTCAGTTGTAGCTATGTTGAACATAGGGAAGACTCTTATCCCATGTGTGGGGATGTTTTTAATTGTACATGCACATGATATGTACGACCATCCGATTGACGACCTCAGTTTGGCCATCTGTTTGGGGGTGGAAGGCAGTGGATTTGGTGAGCTTGGTATCCAGCAGTAACCAGAGGCTCAACCAGAATGAGCTAAAGAACCAATTGTCATGGTCTAAGAGATGACCTTCCTGCATTTCTTAGTAGAGATCAAGGAAATATGACTAGGACGGACTGCCTCAGGTATCCTGTACAATTTCATGTTCAAAGTAATAATAACAATATGAGGCCTAAACTCATATATAGCATGGAATTTCCATAAATAAGGTTGGCTCAAAAGAACATTACAAAATTCAAGAGGAGAAACATAACACAATACATCATCTTTGAAGGGCTTGATGTCATATGACAGTCAGCATTGTTGGTTGACGCGGAGATCGCTTCCTTGGTGGAGCCATCCAATGGTGTAGGGTTGTGGGTGTCACGTTGTCAGAAGGGCCAATCGCTTGATGACCTATACTGAGATGAGGTTCTTCTGGCTACCACTATCAAGGATGAAGTGTAAAGGGGTGATTTTTACCCACATTTGTGAATGGAAGAGGTTCTGTCCTTCTTCCAGCTCATCTAGTTCACTAAGTTGGAGCTTGGTGGTAGCAACAGTGGCACTAGGTTCCGCGCCAATGATCATTCTTCCTCTTTCTAGTTCTGACTCAGAGTCAGAACTCGCATCTGATTCATAGGCTTTCACTTCGGCCACCAATGCCTAATTTGAGCGGCAGTCAACAGTGTTATGCCAAGGGATCTTATGGAAGTTGCACCACTTCCCAGTATATTTCTTTGTCTTTTTGGTGTCCTTCTTTGCTTGCAGCTTGGACTGATTGTCCTAATACTATCCATATTTTATTTGTCCTTTGTTCTATGGGTTGGGGTTTCCCTTTCCTAGATTTTGCTGTGAGGGGTTCCCAGGCCCAAATTGTTGCATCTTTTGTTTGAGATTATGCTCAATTTTGACGGCATATCGGTAGGCCACGCCCAAGGACAAGATGTCCAAAAATTCAATTTCAGTCTAGATGTATCTATGAAAAGCACCATGATACTTGAGCACCAAATGTCTCTCTGAATCTTTGATAACTAGCTTGGTGCGTAAGGTATGGAAGATATTTGTGAACTATGGCACTGCTTGGTCTCTTTCTTTCCGCAGAGTGGTCCATTTGGTATACAAGTTGTAATAACTTCCGACAGGGTAGTATTGTTCCTTAATAACATCCTTGAAGGATTCCAAGGTGGTCGTGACTATAAATAATGAGGGTTACTCTATTTCCTTTTGCTCACAGAAAGTTTCCCACCAATATTTGACATGGGGAACGACTTTGAGGAGCACAAAAGTAATATTTTCTATATTCGAAAAGTTATGGACAAAAAAATACCCTTCTAGTAGATTCAACCACTTGTCTACAAAATTTGCGTCTATCTGACCTTCAAATATAGGAATATCGAATTCGATTTGTACCTTGAAGGGGGCAGTGCCTCCGCTCAAGGAATATGTGTGAGGGCTTCCTCAAGCAACATTTTTTTTTTTAACTAAAACGGTTATGTGTTTTATTAATTGGAAAATCCAGTTGGTCAGAGCCTTACATCCTTCACAAAATCCTTCTACCTTCTACATTCTTTTACAAGTTGTTGTCCTTTTCAAGGAATACATATTTTTATTGGGTCTCCACCGTTTATGCTGAGTTCTCCTTGGGCCAAGAGGCAACCTTCGTTGGCTAATTTGTCTGCTTCTTTGTTTGAGTTTCTGAGAATATGGTAGCAGTTGAAGGAGGTGAAGTCTTTAAGAATGTGTCTTAACCTTTGCAGATTCTTGTTTAGGCCAGCGTCTTTAAACTGTCCTCTTGAATGAATCATTTTGATCAAGATATCGGAGTCTCCAAATGCTTGTAGCTCTCGATGTCCTCTTTCCTTGGCTATCTGGCAAACTTTTATCAAACTCTGGATTTCTTCTTGATTGTTGGTTCGTTGTCTGAGTCCCCAGCAAAAGGTTTCTAGTATTTTCCCTTTGCTGGAGTAAATGATTCCTCCAGCTCCTGTTGTCCTAGGGTTTCCTTTGGAGGTGTCGTCGAAGAAGACTGAGGTTATGCCTTGCTTTTGCCACCAACTCTGGAATATGTCGTGATTGTCTCTTAGCCTCCATTCTATTTCAAGGTGGGATTTTTCATTGCTATGGATCCAAAGGTTCAACGCGGAGGCGTCAAGCCACTTCTTTTCTTCCTGCTGCAGCGAGGTATCGGTTTTGTGATTTTGGGAGCTCAAAGTTTCTAGGAGGAGGCCTTTTGCTTTCGCTGTTACTATATTTGGGGTCCACTCTGTGTTGTTGAATATTTGCTCATTTCTTGCTAGCCAAAGCTTCCAACACACGTACTTGGGGATGGAGATCCAGATTCTGGCCCATAATGTTTTCAAGGAGAGCAAAGGGTAACTATCCTTCCAAGTTGTAAATAGATCCACTACTGAGATGTTGGTGAGGGCAGCGACTTTGAGGCCATGGAGGATAAGCTGCCAGACCTTGTTTGAAAAATGGCAGCCTACAAATAAGTGATCTGAGGTTTCCATGGCTTCTCTGCATAAAGAGAATCTGTGTGGACCGGAAATATTTCTTTTCAATGAATTTTCACCAGTCAAGATCTTTTTGTGCATTAGTGTCAAGAAGAAGAAATTTACCTTCAGGATCGTCATTGAGTCCCATACCTCCAACCAAAACCTTGCCGAGAGTGGTCTATTTTTCTGTTGCTATAGCAGAACGTAGCCTTTAGTTGATGAATATGTTCCTGTGGGTCCCCAACCCCAAGTGTCTTTTTTTGTCATATGCACAGGAGTTGCCTCTCGAAGCTCTGCTTTGAGCATTTCAAGTTGTTGGAGGAGACGATCTGGGACATTGCTGAATTTCCACTCTGACCAGGAGTCGTCTTCATCCCACTTTGATATATCATAGATGCTCTGCATACCTCTGCGCTCAAGGAAATCGCAAATTTCAGTCAAGATGGCGTTTAAAGCAAGAGTCAGATTCCCCATTATCTTGTCTATCCAGAGATTGGTTCGTTTACCATTGCCAGGGACGTGGTACAGATTTTGGATGAAAAATCACGCCCCTTTGATGCACAATTGCCATAAAATCGTGGTCTTCCTGCTCATGGTGTTTTGAAGTTTTCTGATTTTGGCATTTGGAATATATCTGTGTATTAACGTTTTGCTGACAGGGTGAGTGGGGTCACTATGCATCTTCCACAAGATTTTGCAACCAAGAGCTATGTTGACAAGAGTTGGATCATGAATCTGTAGCCCACCTTCTCTCAAAGGCCGCTTGACTGTCTCCCAACTAACCAAGTGAAACTTTCGTTGATTCCCTTTCCCACCATGCCACAAGAAATCTCTCAGCAGTTTGTTGATCTACCCAGCTATCGAATTGGGTGCCAGAAGATAGGACGCTTGATAGATCGGCAATGAGGAGATGACTGCTTTCATCAGGGTTAATTTTCCTCCATGGGTGAGCCAATATCCTCCCCAGGCTTGGATTTTTCCTTTGATTTTTGTTAGACTCCTTCCCACAAGCTGACTTTGTTTATACCCAATGTTAAAGGCAGCCCAAGATACTGTATCTTTTCCCATTTGGAATGCCCTTTGAACCCCAAGGTGCATGCTATCTTTTGAATTTCATGTTTTTCAACATTCCAACTATAGACAACACTTTTCCTTTCACTTATCAGAGCTCCAGACACCTTGCAGTACGCTTGAAGAGTGCCCTTGAATGCAGAGGCTACTCTGTTTGAGGCTCCTCCTAGCATGAGAGAGTCGTCCGCGAACAAAGCATGGTTTATAGGTTTAAGATTCTTCGTTATTCTCAAGCCTGGGGCTACTCCTATTATACTTTCCTGTTCCAACTTCTTGCTAAAGGTGTCCACCATTAATATGTACAGAAATTGAGAGAGGGGGCATCCTTGCCTCAACCCCCTCGTAGATTTGAAGAAATTTGTTGGTATCCCATTTACCAAGGGAGCTATCCATCGGTTGTGTGTACAGGCTTGTATCAATTTTACAAACTCTTGATCAAATCCGAATGAAAGAATCACTTGATACAGAAAGGACAACTTTACTCTGTCAAAGGCATTTTCCATGTCTAGCTTAATCAACATGCCTTTCTCTTTTCTGAGGTTGCTGGAGTGCATAGCTTCTTGAACTTGGATTACATTGTCCAACATATGTCTCCATTTGAAGAATCCTCCTTGCGATTCTGAGATGAGCTTGCCCAACAAAGGTTTTATTATGTTTGCAAGGAGTTTTGCAATTATCTTATAAGAGGCATTACATAGGGAGATTGGCCCGAATCTATCCAAGGAGGCAGGATTTGTTTCTTTCGGGATTAGTGCTAGGAAAGTAGAGTTGGTGTTGCCTCCTATTTTTTATTTTTGGAGGAATCCTTTTATCATTCTGATGAGATCAGATTTGATTATATTCCAGCAGATCCTGTAAAAGTGGATAGTGAACCCATCTGGACCTGGGGCTTTGTCGGGATCCATGGACCAGATGATTTTGCTAATTTCTTCTTCACTGGTTGGGCTCAGTAATGCTATGTTATCTTCTTTTGTGACCAGGGCCGGGATGTTCGTGAGGAATTCCTTATAGCCTTCTTCATTGTCATCATTCTCTTTGTTGTAAAGTTGGTGGAAGTGTGAGACAACAACGGTCTTTATTTGATCTATTCCTTTGCAATGCTTCCCATCATTGGTTGTGATCTCGGAGATGTGGTTCCTTGAGAGGCGAGCTTTAAATTGATGGTGGAAGTAGGATGTATTTCTGTCACCAACTTCCAGCCAAAGGCTACGAGATTTTAGTCTCCAGTATTCTTCTTCATTTCTGAAGGAGCGGTAATTTTTGCATTGGGATTCTTGCTCCTTTTCCAAATCTGTTCTGGCAATATCTATTGTTTCCATTTCATTCTGCAGCTGTCCCAACCACTGCACTAACTCCTTTCTTTGGTTATTGGGATTGCTTTCCGGGAATTTGCTCCATTCCTTGAGGGATTTTTTTGTTATTTTTAATTTTTTTCCCAGACAAAGTTGGGAGAGCCAGTAACTGAGGTAGACCATGCCAATCGGACCGTCTCTACGAACCCACTCTTTATTTCCCACAATGGGCTGAATCTGAACGAGATTGGGCCTAATTTTTCTTCTTCCTCTAGCAGAAGCAGGATGGGTTTGTGGTTCTAGGTAAGCTTGGGGAGGATGGTAGTGGAAATCAACTTCCTTTCCAACAGCAAAGTGCTTTGGACTAGAAACCTATCCAATCCGGTAGATATGTGTTCTTCCCCTGTCCTATTGTTTGTCCAAGTGTACAACCCTTTGCATGGTTTAAAATCCATTAGGTCCCACTGTTGTATCATATCTTCTACTACAAAAATCATTTGGTCCTTCCTGGACCTTCCTCCCCTCTTTTCTTTTCCATCCATGACTAAGTTAAGGTCTCCAACAATGATTATGTTGTTTGGGGAATTTTGTTCTAGAAACGCATTTAAAGTTTTCCAACATTCTTTCTTTTCAGAGTGCAAAGTCGGAACATATAAATTGAATAATGCGATGGTTAACGTACTTGCTATGTGCTTGAGCTCTGTAAAGCTCCAATGTTGAGTGTTGTAGGAGTTGACAAAGCTGAACTGTTTTGCCTTCCACAATGTTTTTATACCTCCAGAGGAGCCCCTTGCGATGATTGCTTTTCCTGTGTTTTTCTGCCATTTGTTTTTGCTAATCTCCAGAAGGGCTTCCCCTTCAATTTTTGTCTCTTGGAGCATGAGGATATCTGTTGGTTCCACTTTATCAGATCCTTGACCGCTTCAATTTTTGCTGAGTTCCCCAGTCCTCTGCAGTTCCAAGAGACGATTTTCATTACTTATTGTTGGGGGTGGTTGGGCCTCCTCCTTTTAGAGACCTTATTCTTGTATTTCTATCGATTGACATTTCTATGGTGGGTTATCTTCCTTGGGTCTTTTTTCTTTCTTCCTCTTCCTCCCTTGCTTCTTTGGGATATTTCCTTCCTACTCTGTTAGATGGCCTTTCTAGGATCTCGCCCTCCGAGGAGATTGATGGATCTAGTGCCTTCTTTCTAGCTATGTCAGCATATGAGGGAGAGGGGGCTACTTCCAGGGTTCCTGCCATTTGCACAGGTTCTCTCGTATCTTTCCCATTTGGAGGGGGACTTGGTTGTAACCTGTTGTCCATGATAGTTTCTGGTTCTTATGTGTCCTTTTTGGGATTTTCTGTTGGAGGTCCTAGTTGCGGTGAAGGGTTGGAGCTCCCATCGATTTTCTCTTGCTCTAGTTTCCCGGGGTTTCCATTCTTCATTGCTCCTTTGGTTCTAGATTTTGTTGTCCCTGTTTTATGGACTACGATCCACTGATTTGCTTTCGCGTTCTCACTCTCTTCTGTATTCTTTTTTTTGCAGTTCCTTGCGAAGTGGCCGTAGCTGTGACAGTGTCGGCATTTGAAGGGTAGTTGCTCATAGTCTAGCTCCTGAATATGTGTCGAGTCTGCAACAGTGAGTTTGATTGCCTCTGGTAATCCCACTTCCAGATCAACCTCCACGCAGATCCGTGTGCATGAGTACTGATCTTTTCTCGTTGCTTGATCTATGTACCTTCCAAGCGTGTTGTCGATTGCATGCAATGATTTTTTATTCCAGCAGTGTAAAGGGAGATGAGGTAGACGAACCCACATTGGGACGGCAGAGGGAACATCCTGAGTTGGATCGAAATCCAGGGTCCATTTGTTCAGATATAACCCCTATGGCCCCATGAAGTACGGGTCATTTCTGAAGATGAGGTTTTTATCTTCTGGGTTTTCGAAGACGAATACAAAGTATCCTTTCCCTACAAAATGACTCTTTATTCCTTCTGATATGAGTGGGTTCCAGTTCCTCTGCACCCAAGCTTCGGTGGATTTGGGAGAGGGCCAGAGCCGAGTGAATTGCCCGATGAGTCCTCTGTCTGCTAGGTTGACTGTCGTTCTGCAAGTTTCTTCCAGAGGCAGTTCAATGCTAGGGATGCATTCCCGTTTCTTCACAAATTTATGTTGTGCTTCTTACGGTGGTCTCTTGGAGGCTTCGGCGACCAGCCTCCTGAAGGCATCAAGTTCTAGAAAAGGGGGAGGGGTAGGGACGGCATCCCCACCAGCGTCCATGGTTGGGGGACCCTTGTTCGCTGCACTATGCATGCACTAGATCGCGTCCTCACGCCCCTGCGCGCTTCGATCTTCAAACCTAAGGTAAGTTACCTTTTTAAAAAGTTGAAGGACATGGGGGTGGGATTTGATCCACTTATGTGTGCACGGGTCACGATACCATTTATTATAGTATCTTTGGGTGCAACCACATGTTCGACCACTACCTCAAGGTGTCTCCATGGCTCCAGGTAAAGCCCTCATGAGAAGTGAACCTTGCCCAACGGTGAAAAACTCCTCACTTTCCACCATTGGATCCAACCCCTTTGGGATAAAAAAGTTGAAGGACATGGGGGTGGTCTTTGATCCACTTATTTGTGCATGGGTCACGATACCATTTAATATAATATCTCTGGGTGCAACCACACATTCGACCACTACCTCAAGGTGTCCCCATGGCTCCAGGTAAAGTCCTCACGAGAATTAAACCTTTCCCAATTGTGAAAAACTCCTTGCTTTCCACCATTGGATCCAACCCCTTTGGGCTTCAAGCAACATTTTGAAAGGATCTCATGTCCCATCATCTTTCTTTTCTCCTGCCATGAAAGGTCGCTTGGGCGTGTGAGATCTTTTATCCTCAAGAGAAACAAGCTCAAGACCCAATTCTTTGTACCTTGACCTCATTGGGGACATGCATTAAGACAACAAGGAGAAGACCACTCTGATACCAGTGATCCGGATTTTATGAGAAACAAGAAATGAATATAGATTATTAAAATATTCCTAATACAAAATAACAGAGATATAGTAAAACTGGTTTTCTATTCAATAAGGAAATAATCTAAAACTGTAAAATGCAACGGAAAACAAGCTTGCTGGAATGGTGGTGGCTTATCTGTGATAATATATGTGACAAATGCGCTCATTTGCAATAATATGGTTACAATGAGGCTCTGAAGGCCTTTTACAATAAACAGAAATGTCAAAAACCCTAGACATCCAAAAACCTAACCCTAGGAGATGAAGCGCTAAAAGTCATGTGGGCCTCGTTTGGGTAAGTTAGTACATGAACTTCCCGAGGTCGTAACTTTTTCATACGATCTTTGTTTTAGGCGCACGATAGCCTGTTGGAAAGGTCTAACCAAGAAGAAAAAATTTCGGCTGACCCAAGTCAAAGACTTTGGCAGTCACTTGGGCCCCAAATCCCCAAACAACGTCGTTTAGGGCCTCAAAATGGCCACGGAATTTTGGAACCTGAAAAACTGTCGAAAAACCGCCAAGGTGGAAAACTATTTTTCGAGCCAATGGAATAGATGGGTGGTCACTGATATCCACCTGGATCATACTGGTAATCGAATTTCTAGGCAAAGGACAGTTAAGGGTCTACATTGTTTTTAATTTGACAGGGTATTGCCTGGGAAGGTCATTTCAACTAGTAATTTCCTTCCTCTTGCACCATTCCTCTCATGACATTGTAACCTGTGAAGGCCACCCCTTCAGAAGTAGTTTGACATTTCCCTGTTGCATTAATAATCAATATTCACATTACAAAATTCATCAAAGGTCCATTGTCAATGGTCACATAACATACATGTTTATAGTTTGGTCATGATAATACTTATATTTACATATTGGGGGAAATAGGGGTGTTACATGAATTTTGTTTCATTTTAGTAAAAAAATAGAGAAAATACCTTGGATGTTGGTTATTTCTTCTCTTGTTCCCTTTCCTTTTAATTTTTTCAAGAAAAGAACTCATTTTCTAGCACTCAGGTATTCTATGCATTTTTCTTGTTTTGAAAAAGTTGTTGTTTTTGGTTTTGAGTAGCCTTTTACAAAAAGAAAAGAATCTTGTTTGCAAAGTTCTTTTATACTCTATTTTGTATTTATCCTAGAGTGAGAGTGTAGTTTTCATTGACATTAAAAATAAAGAGCATTTTAGGCTTGCATTTCAAAGTAATCTTAGATCTTGCATACAAACAAAAATATATTTTTTTCCAATTTGAAAAGCTCATAAAAGAAGTGTATTGCACCTTTTTCATTTGAAGGAAAAGTTTGTTTATTAAGAACAATGTTCTTAAATATGTTTCTTCTTCAGTCATACAAACATCATGAGTTTCATTCTCATGCCCCTGAGTAAAAAAGCCAACTAAAATTAACGCTTAATCTAAAAATCATTAGACTTTTTGTTTTTAGGGCCCACCAACTAGTTCAGGCTAGGGCCTTGGATTAGGTTGTAGAGGTAACTCTCCAAGGCCATGAAAAGAGACATAGGATTTCACAGGCTTAAACGTTTTATCCTATGGACACGCTAGTAGTCCCTGTCATCATGAGACTTCACACTGACGTCACCTCTTCTCGTATTCTCATTTAAACGAGAACCACAATGATCAAGAATGGAGGTTTATCATGGAATATTCCCTAATGGATGGCCCAGATCATCCCTCGGACTCTCCCTTTAGGAATGCCTCCACCTCAGCATCCAGGGTTATTCTGACCATGGAACACCAACAACACTCCCCTTATGATCTACATCCGATATATGATCATCGTTATGAATCCAACGGACATGATGGTACTAGGTATTATATGTTCTCAGTCTCTGACCACATCCACCATGATGGATTTAACAATACATAATCTTCCACGGATACCCTTCGATAGATAAATGATCCTCGTTGATTCAAAGTACACCCTATACATGATTTATAGCCTGCTCCGATGGAGGGTTAGGATCTCTCCATTCCGCCAGATTTATGGTTGAGACCAGGTCTCACCTTTGAACCAATGAAGGGCCCAGATATAACCACCATGTCAAATAAATGGTCATGAACCTTTGAAGTGAATTAGAGTTTTTCGTCTTGCTCAATATTCTGATTCAAGACTTAGCCATTTTTCATGAAGGTTTTCTCTCATTCTCTTTTATGATTTCTGAGTTTCCAAGAGCTTTTTGCTTGGGTTCCAAGTCTTTCCATTTTCTATCCCAGGGTACCTCAGTTTCAACATATCCCGAAGGTACTCACACGTTGCAGAAATCTCAATACAAGATTTCACAGGTGCATACACATAGTGTGTATATAAGTATTTGTATGAGAAAAGATACAGTAGTACATACAACAAGAAGGACTCTCTCTACTTAGGTTATGGTTGAGATTTGGGTTATTTACCCACTAAAATAACTATACATGTTCATACTCTATTTACCATTTACATAGGATTTTCATAGACATATTATTGTGGCTATTCCATTACATACATAGACTATCTAAAATCAAAACATCAGACTGCTTGAAAAGATATATATTCTATGAAAACATGGGACATCTCTGGAAATACACAGTCAAGATCCAAAATCATCATCATATAGACCATATAATCCTTACATGTATTATATTCAATACATAGAACAATATGATTTACTTATCTACAAATTTGAGATATGTTGGCCACTATTGAGGAGTGAGTCACTCTAGGCAATGCTACACTTTGCACTGCTATAGCCAGCCAGCCCCGAGATAAGGTACAATGCCACAAGATGATTTTTGGTATTCTGCAAGGTTTTCTGGGAGCTTCTACTACCTCTGTATTTTGTGTTTTCTCCCAACCGGAGAGTTTTCTCTGTCTCCAACGCTCATGCCTCTTTCCCCCATCATCTCTCTTTTGTTTGTCCCCCTCCTATTTTCATGTAGTCTTCCCCAAAACCTCATGGGTCGTGTTAGAAGATTCCTATTGGTACTCTTCCCATACTTCCTTAATTATTGAGGAGACTACCCAGCTACCAATTTGACTGGTAATCAAATTTATGGGTAAAGGACAGTTCAAGGTCTGCATTATTTTTAATTTGGCAGGGTACTGCCTGGAAGGGTCATTTCAACTGGCAATTACCTCCCTCTTACACCATTCTTCTCATGACATAGTAACCTATGAAGGCCACCCCTTAATTAGTAGTTCAACATTTCCCTGTTGCATTAATAATCAATATGCACATTACAATATTCATTAAAGGTCCATTGTCAATGGTCACATAACAGACCTGTTTATAGTTTGGTCATGATAATACTTATATTTACAGATTGGGGGAAATAGGGGTGTTACATGAATTTGTTTCCCTTTTAGTAACAAAAAAAAGAAAATACCTTGGTTTTTGGTTATTTCTTCTCTTGTTCCCTTTCCTTTTAATTTTTTCAAGAAAAGAACTCATTTTCTAGCACTCAAGTCTTCTATGCATTTTTCTTGTTTTGAAAAAGTTGTTGTTTTTGGTTTTGAGTAGCCTTTTACAAAAAGAAAAAAATCTTGTTTGCAAAGTTCTTTTATACTCTATTTTGCATTTATCCTAGAGTGACAGTGTAGTTTGCATTGACATTCAAAAGAAAGAGAATTTTAGGCTTGTATTTCAAAGTAATCTTAGATCTTGCATACAAACAAAAATATATATTTTTTCCATTTTGAAAAGCTCATAATAGAAGTGTATTGGACCTTTTTCATTTGAAGGACAAGTTTGTTTATTAAGCACAGTATTCTTAAATATTTTTCTTCTTCAGTCATACAAACATCATGAGTTTCATTCTCATTCCCCTGAGTAAAAAAGACAACTAAAATTAATGCTTAATCTAAAAATCATTAGAATTTTTGTTTTTAGGGTCCACCAACTAATTCAAGCTAGGACCTTCGATTAGGTTGGAGAGGTAACTCTCCAAGGCCACGAAAAGAGACATAGGATTCTATGATAGGGAGTGAAAATCCAATTGTCATATAGGTATATCTGGGAGCCTCCTCTATCACGGGATCTAAACACGAGGTTGCATGAGGAAGAGTAGAGGAGATAACCCCTCTAAAACTCGACCAATCGTAGTGGATTGAGCATATTTGTGGGTTATTTCCTGAAGTGACACTGACTCATCTAGTGTTAGTGCTATGTGAATTTCGAACTCATTTGAAGTTATCATGAAGTGATATTGGCCCTGTTGGTATCAGTCATTTGTAAGCTTCGTACTTAGTTGAATATTTTCTAAAGTGGCACAGGCCCTTTTGTATGTAGTCCTATGGGAGAGCTTCAAAATCAGTTATCCTTCCCATACTCTCCATCTCAACTGTCGATTATACCCCCAGAATGTTGACTGCGAGTTGATATCCATAGTTTATTTTTCTAGGTATATCATAGGTGAATGCAAGGGGTTTTCCATAGTACCTGAGGTAGATGTCGTATCACACTTTTCAGTATTGTTGGAGGGTTCCCTATGAAGAAAGGGTACTTGCACCAGATAAGGATGGTTAGTGTAGGTCAGGTTAACTACTTCTCACTCCTTCATTTGTATTGTAGATGAAGGATCCTTTTCATGCATTTTTTCATTATCCATTTCTTGTTTCATTTTTCCTTAGGATCGACCCCACTAAGTTGTGATATGGAAACTTCTTTGTTGTTTAGAAGTGTTGGAATTCACATGGTAGAGCTTACCGTTCACGAGTGCCTTAGTTAGAACCTTGCTCATAGTTTTGCGCCCATTTTGAAATACTTTCATAGGCTCGGGAGCCAAGTTTAGTCCCGCCATCACTTTGTGTTGAAGCCTCAAATATTCTTCTCAATATTTTTCTAGCCAATACCTATGGGGCTTCCTCATTTATGTGTTGCTACATTTGTTGGATTTTTTTCAATTTCTTCAACAGATATTGTGCTCCTTACTGGCATATAGGGTAGGTTCATTTCTGCCTACATTATGCATTTATCTGTATCAATCACATATTTCCCATAGGTTCAAACCCATTCGTTGCATCATTATAGCTTCAAGCTTCTATAAAGGCATTTTTTACAGATGGTAGAGCTTACCTCTTGATGGGAGTCCTAGTTAGTACCTTCCTAACCATTTTGGCACCCATGCTGCAATTTTTTCATAGGCATGAAAAAGTTTTTTAGTCCCACCATGACTTTGCATCGAAGCTTCATATATTCTTCTCATCTATTACTGTCTAGTTACCCTTGGGGTTTCCAAAAATTTGTTGTGTTGAGTTGTAATTTCATTTCATATTAACAACTCGCACTTCTAGGCCTAATGGTGGCTTCAACTTGTTGTCGTTGATCCATTTTCTTATGCATTCCTACCAATTTCTAGCCTTTCAATTTATTCCTTTGCGACTCAATACATTTTACCCTTGGAGAAGACATTCCCATGAGTGTCCTTATATTGCACATGCTTTCTTACATTGAGCATAGGTATGTTTGTTGCGCTCTGGAACTAGTTTTCTTTCCAGTGACAGTCGTTTCCCACTGTATCATAGTATTCTTTTATTCTTTTTTAGGCTTTAATAATATGTAAAACCAAAAAACAAAAAAGAGGGGGAGGAAGCATCTATATATTTGTTTGGAAGCAGAATTGTCTCCCTTGAAAAAAGAACAATCTTTAAGTCAATGTCTCAATATTTTTGGGTTTAGTATGGCCATAGGACAATGTTCTCATTACATAGAGTTGGTACTCCTTCGACTGGTTACTCTTCCAGTTATTATGGATATTTTTTTTATGCTTCTTGCATAAAAAATTATGTTAATACCTAAAGTCCATGTTGACTTAGTCACATAATGTGTCATGTTTTTGTTTAAGGGAAGTCTCAGCCTAAGTTGGCCATTCTATAGAAATCTTTTACTTTTAGATTCGGCCTTCCCGTGTTATTCAAGTAGTTCTCAGTTTTACAAGTATCTTTGTATCTCAATCATGATAGTATAGAAGGTCTTCATTGACTTCTTGTTAGCGGGTCTTATCTTATCGAATTATACTCATTTCTATGAGAGTATGACCTAGAGTTTCACCCCGAGCCTATTTACATCATTTATAGGCGACCTTGTGCTCAACAGATGACAAACCATCATTGGTCATTGATTGAGCGCTTTACCTTATGTTAGACATCAACAACAATCATCACACATAGGGATTCATGTGGTACCTTGGTTTTCATCTTACCCCATTGGTGGATTCATCGTCTTTATTAGTATTCTTTATCATTGGCTACTATTCATAGAGTCTTTGTTGTGTGTTATTCCATCTAGTGCATGCTAGAGTCATACCTTGGTGTGATTTTTACAATATTTCCGTATGATTTCTTCCAAATATTTGGCCTTCTGCTACTTCTCGTGTTGGATGATGGGGGATGCCTTAATTCCCTTCTTCCAATGGATCTCTTCCTATTGACTTTAGTACATCTTTCTCTGGGATAGGGATAGAGAGTCATTTTTAGTACCTTGGGGCTTGCAGTCACCAGTTGCAGGTTCCCTCACTATTGACAGTGGGAATACATCAATATCCCCTGATCGGTAGATTCTATCAAGTGTTAGACATCATATCCTCTATTCACACTTGTTAGATTGTACTAGGTACCTTGACACCCATTATCATCATTGGTGGGTTGTATCACATTTGTTAATGGTATACATCAATGGTTGGTAATCAAACGATGTCTCACTATGTTCGACTTCAACACATCTATTCACATAGTGTAGACTCATACCACAGCGATCGGATTGAAGACTTCAAGTGAAGTACGAGCATCACATATTTTGTGCTTCTATCCAACTTGTATTAATTTTACCATCCTCAGTGAAATTGATACCTAAAGAGGATCAATTTATTCACTTCAATTGGCTCTAGATATCATATGATTTGATTCAAAGACATAGCTCCATTGTATATCCATTTGTGGTTATGATCTACATTTACATGGATCCACTGTGTATTTTCTCGTGGCCATGATTGATGCTTGTATATATCACATGGATTCACCATGTATAGATTTCATGGCCATGGACATTGTTTATATTTTATTATTCATGTATCTACAATGTACTTGATTTGGTGGCCATGCTTCTGTCACTCTTGAGCATGGGTATGCTCAACTCGGGAAGAGAATACACTTACTTGATTTTTGTTGTAGGTTATGTTCTTGGATGAGTTTTTTTAGTACTTTCATTTGGAATTTCTTCAGTGCATCCTCACCTCTTAGAGTTATAATGTATTTCGGCCATCCTTTGCTCTTATGATCTCACACATTAGGGGGTGTTTGTTCTAGCACAAATTACCACACCATATTGCATTTGTGAGATGGCCTAGTCCATTGCTTAGATTTCAAACCTTAATCGCACTCTCCTTCATCAGAATCACCTTAAAAAACACTATATTTGTTGATGTATGTTATTCATCCATGTGAAATTCGTGTACATACACTATTTTCTAGTGTGCAAATAGCGTACACCCCCAATTTTGTGAAAAATAAAAATATTTTGTATCTTGGGACATGGTTTACAAATTTTCCTCATCCTAAACCTCAAATTTCCCATACACAATGGAACATAACCATCCAAACCTCTTTATGATGGTATATAAGCACCTATGGGGGTGTAGATGGGGATCCAACCTTGGTGCAAGAAATTTTTGTCCATTTTCAAGCTTCCTTATTCCCTAAATTTCTGAGTAGTATCCCTTGATATGGAAATTTTCTTTCCATTATCTCTTCCTCTCTCTTATGTGATTGTTGGGTGTGTTCCTATCCCTTCCAGGTCATGTGAGGAAGTACTCCATTGTTGAGTTTATGCTTGAATATTTCAATGGAGGAACTCATTTGGTTGGTTTCAAGGTAGTTCCATCAGTCAAAATCAGGTTGTAAATTACCTATTGATGTTGATTAATAAAAGAGTTATCTTTCCCTCCAATCTATGTGCAACTATGTTTAACTCGTTCTTATATGTTGAATTTTTTTTACATATCTAGATTTACATATTGCATTTATAATTTAATTTGATAAATACCTTGTTGCAGTGTCTACTTGGTTTCTTTTGCACACTGGTAGAGACAAAGGCCTGAAGCAAGTCAAAGGTCGAGAGAAAGGATCTTCATCAAATGTTTGGATAGAAGGTGAGAGATCCTTCTTTCTCTCTTCTAAGTAATCATTTCTTTATTGATTTGTATGTTGGAGGTTAGGTTCAATCCTTTATATACAGTTGTGATATGTTGTGACATAGACCCAAGTTTATAGCGTATAAAATATCGAAACAATATTAGAGAAAACAATTCTTTGTTGCAATACCTTGAACAACACCTTGTACAAATTTCTCTATAATGTTTTCTAAGAAAATCCAAATCAAGTGAGACTTGAAGGGTTGAATATAGGAAACACAAAAATATGTTTTTTCCAAATTTCAATGACAAGGTTGTCTTAATTTTGAACTACAATGCATACAAGTCAATCCTTCTATTTAGGCTAGAAAAAGGGATAAAAATATTAAGGGTTACTAAAAGAAGTATCTAAAGTTTTTGTGGTCCAAATAAAGTGAGAATAGTTCCATTGGAAAGAGAACACATGGTCTATTACAACTACAAAAATTGTAGCTGTTAATATGATATTCACTAAGATATACTATGTAAAAACTTACTCTCGAAATAAAGGTTAAAATAAAACAAGTTTTGGGAGAGCAGCATAATTTTTACTGGCAATTCCAAATTGAGTGAGAAATGTGGCATTGAAACATAGACATATTAGGTAGTTATAGGATAATTTTTTAGATTTAGTGGTGTAAATATTTTGGAGATACATATGTTACAAGGTATGCCTGCAAAATAGACTTCAAATAAGGGCTTTAAAAGGCATGTTAACTTGAAATTTCAATAATTATTCATGGAGAGATTTGATTGAGGTTATTCAAAAGCCATTGGAAAGAGAAAATAAAGGAAAATATGATGGTAAAAGAATAAAGAAAATTTTGGATACTTATATTTAATTTTACTAGGCTTGAAGTTAAGGGTTTTTATAATACCACAAGTTCTTCAAGAAGAAACAAAAGGAAACCCCATTTTTTTCTAAAGATGAAGATGGAATTGATCCTAGATATTGATTGTATATTGTAAGGGATGAATACCATTTTTTATTGGAGAATATATGGGATTGATCCTAGATATTTGATCCAGGTGGATATCGATGGCCACCCACCTATTCCAACTGGCTTATCTTCACAATTTCTCAGTTTGGCAGTTTTTTCCTAGTTTTTGGTTCCTAAACTTCCAGGGCCATTTTGAGGTCCTAAACAACATTTTTAGGGCTTTCCACAGTCAAACTGAAGACTAACTCAAGTTTTGATTGCATAATGTGTAGTCCTCAGATACACATTTCCAACGGGCTATCGTGCACCTAAAACAAATATGGTATACAAAATGTACGACCCCAAGAAGTTGATGTAACAACTTACCCCAATGGATTTTAGTGCTTCATCTCCTAGGGTTAGGTTTTCGGATGTATACGGTTTTTGAATTCATGTTCATTGTAAAAATTCTTTCAGAGCCTCATTGTACTCATATTATAGTGAAGGAGCGTTGTCGTCACGTCTCTTCTCATAGATAAGTTGCCACCATTCTAGCAAGCTTGTTTCAGTCTACATTTTACAGTTTCAACATATTTATTATTTAATAGAAGTCAAGTTTTATTATATATTTGTTATTATTCACTTTGTCTTTGTGTTAATATTATAAATATGTGTTTCATTTCGTTCCACTCATAAATATGGATCAGCAGTATTAGAGCATTCTACTCCTTTTCGTTTTTAGTCCATGTCCCCAACGAGGTCAGGGTATAGAGAGTTAGGTCTCAAGCTTGTTTCTATTGAGGAAAAATTCTCTTGCACACCCAAGAAACCTTCCATGGTGGGAGAAAAGAAAGATGAGGGGACAAGATACCCTTTCAAATTGTTACTCAAGGAATCCCTCAAGCGACAGAGGAATGAGATGATGGACAAATTTGCACAAACACTTCGACTGTTGTCGACAAGCGACACATCTACCTCAAGAAGAGGTGTTGCACCCTTCAAGGTACAAATAAATTTTGATATTCCTATATTTGAAGTTCAAATAGATGTGGATATTATAGATAAATGGTTAAACCTTCTAGAAGGGTATTTTTCTATCCACAACTTTTTCGATAGAGAATATATTACATTTGAGCTCCTCAAGGTCGTCCCCCATGTCAAAGATTGGTGGGAGAATTTCTGTGATAAAAAGGAAACAAAGGGATCCACACTATTTGCAGTTGCACCCACTTGGGGTTCCTTCAGGGATTTATTAAGGAACAATACTACCCTGTTGGAAGTTATAATGACTTGCATACAAGATGGACCACACTACGACAAGAAAGAGACCAAACAGTGCTAGAGTTCACCAATGTCTTCCATACCTTGCACACCAAGTTGGGTATCAAATATTCTAAGTGTCATCTCGTGCTCAAGTACCACCATGGTCTTCATAGATACATCCAAACATAAATGGAGTTTATGGACATCTTTTCCTTGGGTGCGACCTATCAATATACTGTAAAAATCGAGCAGAAGCTTAAACAAAAGACATGACAGTTTCGGTTTGGGAACCCCTCACAGAAGAAGCAGGGCAAGGGTAGCCCCAACCCATGGAACAAAGGGAAAATAAAACATGGATAGCCTCAACACAACCATTATAAGACACAAACAAATAAGGACAATGCAATGATGATGAAAGACATCGAGAAGTGGTGCAACTTCCATAAGAGCCCCTATAATAACATTGTTGATTTCTGCTCAAAGAAGTCATTGGTGGTGGAGGTGAGAGCCTATGAATTAGATGTGGGTTCTGAATCATATTTAGAACCAAAAAATTTGATATGGATTATTGATGTGAAACCCAGTGTTACCATTTCTACCACCTAGATCTAGACCAGTGAACATGATGAGCCAGAGGAAGGCGAGTGTCTCATTAATTCATAGATTTGGGTGAAGGGTAATCCAGTGCACTTAATCATTGATAGCGGTAGCAAGAAGAACCTCATATTGGAGGAGGTTTTCAATTAGTTGTCCCTGCTGACCACATCACACCCGCAGCCATACACCATCGGATGGCTCCACCAAGGAATCAATTTTCTCATCGGCCAACAATGTCGCCTGTCCTATGGCATCAAGCCCTTCAAAGATGAGGTATTGTGTCATGTCTCTCCCCTTGAAGTTTGTGAAGTTATTTTGGGCCAAACTTATTTATGGAAGCACCATGTTGTATATGAGTCTAGGCCTTGCAGTGTTATTATTACTTTGAACATGAAATTATATAGGATACCCAAGGTAGTCCCACCTACTTCCATTCCTTGATCTCTACCAAGCAATGAAGGAAGTGTTAGACAACTGAGAGGGGGGGGTGAATCAGTTGATACCATGCTTAAACAATTATGGTTCTTTCAAACTCTTTGTAGAGACATTGAATGATGATCACAATAATGCAGGGAAATAAACAATGGCACTTTCAACATCATTCACATATATGAGAAACATAGAGATAGATATTTCCCGAGGAAACCCATGCAAGGTAAAAACCTCTTTTCCTTTATATGATAAGTAATGGTTACATTCTTTACATTATCATACATATGAGCACCAACTCATAATGAGGCTACAACCTTAGTTTTGCAAGTTGCAACTTGCTAAGAACACCAACTCTTTGTTTTCTCTAGCACCCACTAGAAGGAGCACCAACTCCCTATTTTCTCTAGCACCAACTAGAAGGAAGCACCAACTCCCTGGTTTCTCTAGCACCAACTAGAAGGAAGCACCAACTCCCTGGTTTCTCTAGCACCAACTAGAAGGAAGC
>JZKD02S0196070.1:232468-259356 GCA_000966675.3 Picea glauca | reverse complement strand
AGCGCTCACCACTATGTTAAAATCATGCGGCCATGAGACCTCCGGGTGGCCCAAACTCTATGAGAGAGATCCTGACTTCTCCGCAACCTACCAGATGTTGGGTGAAAACATAGTTGTCATTGATTTCCATATTCAGGATGGGATGTTGTGATATATGGGTCATATTTGTGTTCCATAAAGAGAATGATTGAAGCTGGTTTGGGAATCCCACTACAGTTAGGTGGCAGAACACTTCAGAGTCGAAAAGATAGTGGTAGTGTTGCAACAACATTTCTATTGGTTGAAACTTCAACATGATGTTAGCAAGTATATCAGGTTTTGCACTACCTGTTCCATTGCCAAAATGGACATTAAGAAACAAGGCATGTACACCCATCTACCTACACTTGAAAGGCCCTGGGAATCCATCTCGATGGACTACATGTCGGGCCTTCCGTCCACCAAGTGGGGAAATGACTGTGTTTTTGTGGTGGTGGATCATTTTTCTAAAATGGTGATTTTGGTTGCCTGTAAGAAGAGCACTACAGCAGAGGCCATTGCCAATATATTCTTCAAATGACCATGGGTACATTTTTGGATACCACAAACCATCATTTCATATCTAGATAGTTAATTCCTTAGCACATTATGGTCGAGCCTTTGGTCACTGTTGGACACCAAGCTCACCAAATCCATTTCCTTCTGCCCCCAGATAGATGGTCAAACTGAGGTCATCAACTAGATGATCATGCATATCCTGCACATGTACAATTCCAAGAATCCTCGCACATGGTATGAGATTCTCCGCTATGTTCAACACAACTACAAAATACCACTATATAGCTCAACCAACCACAACCCCTTTCAGGTGGGGTTGGGATTTCAACCATTGGGTCCCAGGGATATTGCACTACCCCTTGCGGCCACTAAGACAGACTCGTCCCATGCTCAAAATGAAGCCGACAAAGCTAATAGGTTCATTGAGCGGATCCAGCACATCCTCCAATAGGTTTGGGATATTTTACAAAAATCTAATGCAAATTACAAGCAGTTCCATGATCAACATTGGGTGCCACACAAGTTTTAGGTGAGAGATAAAGTTTGGTTGCACTTACAAAAGGAACACATTACGGGGCCCCATTATAAGCTTCGTAAAATCTTTTTTGGACCTTACACCATCACCAAGGTTGTGGGTGATCATTCTTTTGATCTCAACATTCCCCCTTTCCTTGTGCATCTAGTATTTAATGTGGACCTCCTTCGATCCTATTTTTTACCATTATTGGACACCTCAAAGATAGTAGAAAAATTGAAACCAACAGATCTCAAACCTGACTGCAAGGAATAGGAATCTACTAATAATATCATGGACACACAGTTCAAGGGCACTCACCAGTAAAGGATCCATCTTTATTGGGTTGGAAAACCAGGGCATCTCCTGCACCAAGGAAGGTGGCTCACCTGTGGCCAAATTTAGCAAACATTTCCTCATCTGATGGGGGAACTCAACACAATGGATACCATTTCTCCCTAAGTGGAGAGTAATTATCTAAGTCGATATATGTGGCCACCCACCTATTCCAACTAGCTCATCTTGGCAGTTTCTTAGTTTGGCATTTTTTCCTAGTTTTCGTGTCCTGAACTTCTGGGCCGTTTTGAGGTCCTAAACAACGTTTTTAGGGCTCACCACAGTGAAACTATAAGCTAATTCATAATTTTATGGAATAATGTGTAGTCCTAGGATATCCCTTTCCAACAGGATATCATGCTCCTAAAATGGAGATCATATGAAAAAGTTATGACCCCGGGAAGTTGATGTACCAACTTACCCCAACGAGGCCCACATAACTTTTGGCACTTCATCTCCTAGGGTTAGGTTTTTGGATGTCTATGGTTTTAGCATTCATTTTCATTGTAAAAAAGGTTTGCATAGCCTCATTATACTCACTTTTGGTGAATGAGCGTAGCCGTCACATTTCTTCTCAAAGATAAGGTTCCACCATTCTAGCAAGCTTGTTTCAATCTGCATTTTTAAGTTTCATCATATTTCTTATTTAATAGAAGTCAAGTTTTATTGTATATCTGTTATTATTCATTGTATCTTTGTCTTAATATTATAAATCTGTGTTTCATTTCATTCCACTGATAAATATGGATCAATGTTGGTTGTGTATTATAAGGGATAAATGGAGAAATGGATATTGTAAATGTGCCCATTTTTTTAGCGATGCCCTTTATTGGTGTAAGAGCCTTGATAAAAACACTCAAATAGACATATTTTGGAAGGGTTCAAAAATATATTCTCAAATATATGGATAATAAAGACAAAATAAAAGGATACATAGGAAATCAAGGATGAATTGAAGGAAGTAAAAGAAGCATTAATGAAAAAGGTGATGAGTTGTCAAAGATGCAATCCCTTGATGAAATTCTCATTAAGGAGGTTAAGAACTTAAAGAAACTAAATATGACCAAACGCAAGAAGGATAAAGGTGACCCAAAGGAAGAATTGAAAAAGAATGATCATTATATAAATTTTGATGTAAAAAATGGGCCTCAAAACAAAACAAAACAAAAAGTTCTATCAACATCAACTTTAAAAGAATCAATAGTATTCAAGATGATGGTGTCAACCATAAGGGAAAATAGTTTTAGAGGGAAACAAAAAATACTAATTTTTAATTGTATTTTTTTATTTATCTTGTTATAGGTCTACTCAATTTTCAAGTGTAGACATGTTTTAGGTGTAGAACTAAATTCCTCATCTAACGAGTACCCACTCTACATACTTTTGATACACCCACAATGAAAAATTTGGAAATACATGAAAGAAATGTGTTGTTTTCATGTATTTCCAGTTTTCTCATTATGGATATATCAAAAGTATGTAGATTGGGTGCTCACTAGATGATGAATTTAGTTCCACATCCAATGAGTGTATACACTTGAAATTTGAGTAAACCTATAACAGGATAAGTCGGAAATATGATTAAAAATAGTTTTATTTATTTCCCTTTAAAAATCCATAACTCTTATCTTATTACATTAACTATTATTTTATTATTTTCCTTATGAGGCCCATTTTAGACCTCAAAATTTCTCTATGAAATAAATTAGTAGATTATGAAATCATAATCAAACAGTACTTAAATAGGTTAAGATATTGAAAGAAGAAAATAAGCATTATCAAAATCAGGTAAAAATGAAGATTATAGATGAAGAACTACCAAAACCTCGAAAGAGTAATTTTGCAAGAATGTTGAAGAAACCCTATATACTAATGAGGAAAAAGAAAAAATGCAAATCCAAAATTGAAGGACACAAGAATATGATAGATAAAATCATGTTGCAACTTCAAAAAGATAAGGAAGAGAATATTCAAGAAGGTCATAAGAAAATAGTTGAATAAGTTGAGCTCCAAATTGAGGATGCACATGTCAAATATGATGGTATTATGTCAAAGCCAAGAGTAATAAAAGAACAAGAAAAGAGAATAAAGTATATCATTATCCATAAACGAAAGGTGGTGATACAAGTGTGGAGAATGAAGGAAAAACATCAAAGGTGGAACCATAGGGACACCTTCATTACCAAGAAATTTGGCTAGAAAGACAAGAAGATCAACTTCATCATTACCAAAAAAGAGGATGGTATAATCAATGACATTCATTGTAATAGAGTATCAAAGAACCATTATGCAACAATGCCTTATCAAATACCAACAATGACAATAAATTGGAGAAGCTAGAATAATGTATGGAATAAAATGAAAGGAAGCAATCAAGGATTGGATGGATGGATAATCATGAGTGGAAACAAGAGATCAAGAACATAACGAAATCCTATTTCTTGGTTCATCGCATGTAAAACCATTAACTACAAATATCTGAATATAAAACTTTTTGAAAAGGGTTACAATATTTTGAACATAAGGTAGGTATATGTGGGGAAAATGTGTATATAATAGGGGTCAGCCTAATAAATAGCCCACTTGTGAAATGAGTGAAAATATGTATACATGTGGGTCAATATAATCATTATTTTACACGTGGACTTATGATTTGGATATATGGATGTACTTGGGTTACTTGGATGAGGTTCTCCTAATGGATAAGGATTTTTTTTGTGACCCATCTCTATTATTAGTTTAGGAGTTTTGCTCCATGCTCATAGTTTCTGTAAATTGGGTGTGTGTTGGTTTATTAGGCTATTTTAAGTATTGGGATCATCATGTAGCATATTTGTTTCAAATATTGAGAAACATCCCAAGGTGGAGAAATCTAGCACAAGAACAAGATTTGAACCCTGTGAAGTCAAGTACAAAAGGTTTTGACATATGAAGTTGAGAACATTAAAAGGATATGAACCCTACAAGGTTGTGAATACTATGTAGAGAAAACTTTGAGATTGAGGTTTAGAAAGATATATAAGCAATAGAGTTAAGGTTGGCATAAGAAATTAGTGAATTGCAAATTATGGGAGAAAATCCACTAGATCTTAAAATTAATAGAGAAAGAAGATAGTTGGAGAGTTTTATTATAGAAATTGTGGTTGAACAAGTTGAAATGTCTCTAAGAAATACCAAAAACCTATAATACAAGTTCCAATGGATGAAACAAAATTCAACACTTTCATTGACTATTAAACAAGAAATTGATCTTGTTTTATAATCCATAAAAAAAAAATTCAAACCTAAATGAATCCAAAAAAATATCTAATAATAGCAATCTAGCACAAGAACGTGTTTTGAACATTGCAAGGTCAAGTAAAAAAATTTGAGATGTGTTACACCTCAAATCCACTTCAATGCACCTTGTCTTTTTTCACTAGATGTGATCCATCATATGAGAAAATTGTGTGCCTATATTGATGATATTCGAGCTCAAAGTACCATGATCAGTTGTGTCACCGTGATTATTTGTATCATTGTATCATGTGTCAACCAAAAGTATGACCATTTTGAAATCGTGTTTTGTATTGGACCATGGTTATATGATCTATGTAAAAGCATTGTATTGACTATGTGGTATCTCTAGACCCTTCATGGTTAGCCATGATACATTCTCTTAGTCCAGATTTCAATATATTCCTTGCTCTTATAACTCAGATGACTACCCCTTGGTGGCATTAATTTGGCACCATGTTTTTCATTTATGGCATGGGTAGGTACGCAAGGGTGTTGGGATGGATCTACTAGGATACATGACTTAGAGTAACTCTAGACCATTTTTATCTATGTAAAAGTGTTGTTCATGTTGTAAAGGTTGTCATACCTATTGGAGCACACTTATATTATGCCCAAGAATGGATCTTGTGTTACGTATTTGTCACAATTTGGCCATGGACTCTTGGATTCTATAGTTTCTCATGCAGTTTCATGTTTCTCGAGGTAGTTTCACAAATATCGAGGTAGTACATGCTTCCGAAGGCATTATTCACATCATCCAAGGAACTTTGGGGATATTTTCACATGCACAGGTCTCCTCTTGAGATGCCATGTTGAATATCCTTGGAATATTTCTTCTTTCATCACTTTTGGAGCTATTATTTACCTAACATGAGGGTCAACCCCTATGGAGGACTTCTCTACTAGCCATTTTGGCACATGTGGGGATCTTTTGACTTGAAGAGGGTCATTCCATTATTTTTGGAGACCTCAATATGTATATGTTGGAGCATGATTAGAGGACATGTCATCTCTTTTGGACCTTATTTCACCCACATGTGTGACCATCCCTTCATTTGAGGCTAGATGTTGGCATATGTTGAGACTTTTCTTCCTTGGAGAAGCACCTTACCATGATTTGAGGACATTTTCTTTCATATTGGAGGAATGTTGAGTCTTATTCACCCTACTCGATATCTCTTTTGTTGGATAGCCTCCTCTCTTGGAGGGTTTATTGTACATGTGGCACATTTTTCTTGTATATTGACTTAGTCTCCTTTACTTTGTGGACGACAAGTCACTTTTTGTAATTCTCCTAAGATAAGTTTTATGATATAGAAAATAATACAGAATGAGAAGGATGTAGAAGCCTCATATATAAATAAAGGCTCTCCTCATTCCAAATTGTTGTTGTTTTGCATACTTATTTTTTAGAATAAAAATTTGTTCAAAATCTACCTATTATAGAATTTTCACCCCCATGACCAAGGTTAAGGTCACAATAGAATGCAACAATCCAAAGAATTATTTCAAACCAAAAATAGTTATGAAAAATGGTCAAAACCCACTTAATCAAACAAACAAAGTTTGGAGTAGATCACACTCGAAGGTCTTGTTGAGGGGTCTGAGATCCATTTAACTCAACAGAAGGAACCAAACCCACTAAGAGGCCTAGTTAGACTCGTAATCATTTGATGAGTGGTAAGGTTCTCTATATTCATGATCTGGCTGGGTTTATCGATGGGATTTAATTGTGATTGATAGATATGTCTTTTCTGTTAAGCCTTTTCCTTAGCTTAGGCATTTATCTTTTTGGTTATTTTCTAACATTATGATAAAAGAAAGATAAAACTATAAACTAGATGATAGAGAGAATCTAACTATGTGTTTTGGGGGGAGGTTGGGTTTAAGATAATCTTTGTACCCTATCATGTAGACGAAGAATATCTGAAAAAATTCAAACCGACATTAATACCATTTTAATTAGTGGAAATTCAACATTGTCTGATATAACAGTTACATAAAAGAAACATTCATGTGACAAGAATCTAGTGAAAGAAAAGTAATTCCCAATGCTCTATTATCAATCATTAACACAATCGATTACTAGTCACCAATCAGAATAAAAGAATTGTTACAACATTATAATATAACTTTAAATATAGGTACAACAACTATTACTCAACAAAGCAACAAATATTGAATCCGAAGACAGAGATAATCCTCCTCGGTCTAAACACATTCATGCCTTAGATGATAGAAGTGTCTTATTTCTAAAAAGAACTTCTTGATTAAAATAAACTTGCACATAAATAGTTCTATTACAAATTTCAGAAAGGTATTTCTCTCCAAAACCATTGACCCTTGGTGCAAGGTCGATGCCCTTATTTATAACAAAAATTAACTAGTCTAAAAATAACTACTACAGTGGTATTAAACTAAGAAAAAGACACATGGCGGATTTCATCTATTTTTCTCTTCTCCTTCTCTAATGGTTCTACTGGAGTGGATTTTTCTTCTCGTACTATGACCACTTGATGAATATATATTCGCATTTGTTTTCATATGGTAACCTATGCTCATCCATCAGAGCGGAGAAGACCTCTTTTATCTCTATTGTTCGTTCTTGCACTTGATTATCTTGACACTTAAGCATTGTAGGACTGTGAGAGCTTTGATCGGGTGTTCCATGAAATTCTTCACTTGACCTGGACTCATGCTTGAAATATGTGAAATCTCTACTTCCCATGCCGAGTCTTTTTATGTGTGTCGTTTGACTATGTCATGAAAATCAGTGAAATCCTATGGTCGACCGAACTCTGGTAGGTCAATGTTTTTCATATCTCGATTGATTTTCTCCCAACTTTTCTTGCACTCTCTCCATATGTCTTGTATCTTCCACTGAGGTTCTTGGACCATAATTACCCAGTATTCAGTTGCCTTCCTGATCCGGGAGATTTTTTTATCCATTAGCACTCAGATGTCAGTCTCTTTTGTGTCTCGGTCTTTCTATACTTCGTTGATGTAGTCTATCCAATCCAAATCCTGATGCACATTTTCATACCATCTCTGCAAATATTTACAGTTTGTCATCCTCATGAGGGTATCGTCTTGAAAATCGGATACGGAAGCATTGACGAGATTTCTTTCACTTGTGAAGTGCGGATACGTTTTTCGAAACTCACTCTTCAGGAGTACCACTGCCTATGTTTAATTTTGGTAGTACTCTTCTTGATGGCGTAGATGGTCCAGCTCTTTCCTCATGGAGGACAATTCCTTTTCATCCCTTTTTTCTCTATCTAGTGTGGCATTAGTTATGGCCCTCCCTTCCCCAATTAGCTCAGAAATCTTAGCATTTTCTGTGTTGAGCAGTGTCTCCTTTGTGGTGATGAGAAATGTGATATCAAGAGTGAGCCTCCTTTTCTTAGTCATTCTTCTCATCACAACCTTCCTTTTTATATCATAAAAAATTACTTGTATATCGACGATTTCATCTATTGGTTCAAGAATCTATTAATCTCGCCAGTTCAAGGTGTTTCCTAGGCTTCTTACCGTGTAGAAATGTTTTGTAACCAGTTCTTGTAATTCCTTAGCAGGGGAGGTTTATGTATGCTCTGGTGACTTGGCCTCCTACTGGTCCTTGTCGGCTATTGGAATCTTTGTCCTAGCTAGGGAGATAGGAAAAGGATCGACATGAGATGGGGGGTCGGTCGTTGAGATGTCAATTTCTGGTTGGTGTGTTTCTTCTTCTTGTTCACCAGCACCCAAGTCATTCTTGGAGATATCCTTTTGAGACTGCATTTCCAACCGGTCAAGAAATTTAGTGTCCAGAGTGCTCTTAGCCTCATGTTTTTCTTCCAAGGGATTTGGGATCAAAGCGTCGAAAGTTGGGGCAGATGTTTCCCTTGGTTCTGCCTCTTCTATGATTGATACCAAATTTATGAGAAAAAACTCTAAAATTTCCTCATCGTCATATATGGTAATTAAGTCTATGAGGATAGTAGGCACACCTGTCCCACCTGATGCTCTTGTTGTCCCTCGTTGAGCTGTAGTAGTCACCGGTGATCCTCCTTGTGGGAAAACAGATCTGGGGTTTTCTTGATCGACGGTTTCCTCTAGGGGATTTGTCTATGATCTGTTTATCTCTTTTCCGTGATTTCTTGTGTCAGCTGGAGAAATCCTCAAAATTTATATCAAAGGGTTAAGTGGGGGATTTTCTTCTGACCTTTGTAGAGCTCTTAGGGCTTCTTCTAGTAACAACATTCCCCTCCTTTGTGCCTTTATTGCTTCTAGTGCTCTGTTTTCATCTCTTACCTTGAGATCTTCTTGATTTATCTACTCTTTTGTCTCAATTGTTCATCCATGGTCATCACTTTTAATTTGGTCATATTCGGGTTAGCCCTTCTCTTGAGTACTTCCTCCAAATCCTAGGTTCCCTCAATAAATAGTTCATCTTCAAAACTATCATGAGAATATAGCCAATAGGCAGATATCTGCACCACGTGTTGGTGAACTAAACCCTTTGGATCATGCTTGTGAAAGAGGCTTGTGTGAAACCGGTACTCTATTTGATTCAACCATTCTTGTTTCGCCTGCGTAGTGTCTCTAACCACATAAAATCCTATGTGGAAACCATAGGGAATGAAATATCTCTTCCTATCTTTGACCAGGGAGGCGTTATAGCCTTGCAAGATAGTTTGGTAGAAGATCTCATCAGGGATTAGGTGGGGTGCATCGGTAGCTCCGAACACTCTGATGTAGGTGCTAGTTTCTTCGAAGTACCAGTGGCCTACCTTAGCTATCATATTTTTTTCCACCACTAAAAGTCGAGGGATCTCCTTTATAAAAATGATGAAGTACACCCTTTCTATGAACTCCTCACATATCAAGGAACATGATATATTGTGTATATTTTCCCATAAGATGTTGAAATAAACATGTACAAGAAATTCAAAAGTATGCCAACTCAAATTCATACCTACAAAAATGTTCCTCACGCAAATTACATCCAGCAAGTAGGATGCCATGTAGAAGGTTAGAACCTCTTCTTCCTTTGTTTTTTGAGCTTGTGAAATATTAATACTTAGTTGCATGGGGATAATGGCTCCCCAATTTGAACTGCTCCCGGATATCGCCACAGTGTATGCCAAGGGCATCCACACCTCTGAAAATTTGGAGCAATATTTTTCTTCGTATAGCCGAAAAATCAATGGCATTAGATACATGTAACGCTCTCGAAGATTAACTGTGTTGTACCAGCCAGCGATCTTGTTTGTGAATTTTTTTTCCTCTTTCCACCATGATGATAGCAATCGGTTGGTATCATGTAACTCGTAAAACTTGACCATGAATTTTGTGTTTATCCTTTCCTTCAAGTCTCTAAGTTTGTAATACTTTTGAACCTCCACCGGAAGGAAAACACCAACACATTTTCCTTCCTCATTGTTGATAGTGCACTTCACCATGTCCTCATGGTCAATTATCCACCTCAAGGTTTCGATGCAGGGAAAAACTGGGGTCCGACTAGCTACCCTGTGTAGATTTGACCTCCTGATGTTTGGGAACACTTCGTCATCCAATATTCGGACATCCGGATTGTTGTGCCATGTGAACTCAGGGTGATCCTCCTAACTGATTTTGTTGTACATGTATCCCCAATGTGTGAGCACCACTTTAGACCCTATGCTTTCCTCTGGTTCGTCGAACATCGAAGGTTGGGTAAATTGCTTCTTGGTGGAGGTGAAAATGACCGATTTCATCTTTGAGAAAAAATCAAGTTCCTTTGCAACACCTGGTGTGGACCCTTCTCCAACCTCTGGTTCTTTTAGTTTGGGCGTTCTTGGTGAGTGCCTAGTTGTTGGATTTTTTGGAGGCATTTTCCTGCAAACAACCAGAGTGAGCAGTCGGCCTCTATGAGTACTATTGATGAAATTGTAAGTGCAGAAATGATACAGACTATGCATACTTCTTCCTTGCACAGTATTAACCTGGTTTTACTGGTACTCAGATTTAGAGATTAGGCTGTAAACTCTTCAACGTTCTCCCTCGCTTTTTCATCTTCTCCGGGGAATAAGCGATTTGTGCACCGAATATCGCATTTGAATATGTCCTTCTAAATTTAAACCGAGAGCATACTACCTTGTCACATCAATTCTTAAATTTAGGGTTGTAAAATGCATTCTGCACAATCCATCACATAATTCAAACCATGCTTGGGATTAAATGCAATGCAGGTTGGCGGTGCAGGAGCGGGTTATTTCCTATTTCATCGGTGGATTCAAACTTCTATTGGTTGGTCGGTGTGTGGGATAGTAATGTGGGTTGTGTGAAACATTAATTGGCCTATCAAATCGTAAAATTTGATCCTACTTCTTTTGAAAGTGTCCCATCATACTATCAAGCCTTCTCGTATTTTCAAAACTAGCATGATCAGCGTCGGGGGATAATAACAGGGTCTTCAAATGGTACCATAGAGAAGAGTGGCCATGATTTCCAATGTATAATGTGGAAGGTTTGATGAAAATCCATGACATATGGTGACCTATCAGTCTGTTGATAGTAAATGAGTGAATCTACATCAACACTTTTCTTATATGTTGTTCATTGATACCTTAAGGTGAAAGCTCTGATACCAACCCAAACTGTCATATAGCGATGACGTGGAAATGTTGACCTGGAAGTATGGCTATGACATGGGGAACATAAATATGACGCTAGGAAAGACTAATTCGTACAAACCGTTACACTAAGAATCACCCTCAGATTACAGAGAGGATAATCCTAGTACCCATCAGATTATGTGTAACTTTAAATGAGTGTTTAAAATGTCAAATGGACAAGACTCGGGATAATAATGTTTTAACTTAGAAATCTAGGCTAGCATGCATAAGAAATTGAGGTCTTGATCAAATTCAGTCAGTGAATGGGCGTAAAAGTGAATAGAAGGAAGACTTTGGTGAGGGAAGTGTAGAGGTTTTCTATTGACATCAGGTATTCAGGCAGCCTAAGGAGGAAAAACTCAAACACAAGGTATTCTTGAATTCAAAGTTTAAATAACATTGAAGAACATCATAGCAGTACTATAATCAAACATTCATCAAAGTACAACTATAAAAATCTCATTTGAATCATTCAATCATGAAAACTTTAGTATAAGAGGCAACAAGATGGAATAAGAGAAACATACATATTAATCAAAAATTCTCAAGTCCAGTACATAACCAGAGAACCGGTCTTCTTAAACAAAATATTACAATAAGGGAGCCCAACTCAACCATTTGGACCCTCTAAAACATTTGGAATATGTATTTATAACAAAAAATCGAAGGCAATAGCTAGAGGTGCGAGTTGTCCTTCCTCCCGTAGGATTACCCAAATCAGTTATTCAATCTAACACCTGTGCTAACAACTATTTTAAAAAATTTTATAAAAAAGGAAACATGTTGGCAACCAATCCAACAAGATTTAAATGACATTCTCTTCCTTGATGTGCATCCCTTTCCATGCCAAGTGTCCTGCAGGGGTTGTATGTTGTCATCATGTTTCCACCTATGATCTTCGCTCTTCTCCACATCATCATCCACCCAAAAAAGTGATAAATTTGAACCTCTTGATTCTAGGTGCTAGTTTGTAGCATCATTCAGTAGTGCACTAGGTAGTGAGTTTCTATAGCACCCTTGCAAAATAATCTGCACATTTCATAGCGTCGATCCAAAACAGGCTTGTAGTTTTCATAGCATCGATCCTGTGTATCACTGTGTGCAATTTTGTAGCGTTCATTCTGAATTAGCCTCTGCAAATTCAGTAGTGCCAAACCTCAAATAACCTCTGTGGAATTGGTAATGTCATCATTGAAATGGTTCTACAGAATTGGTAGTGCCCATCATCAAAAAAATATGTGGATTTAGTAGCGCCACTGTGACACAGTCCTGTGGAATTTGTAGCACCATAGTTAAGTTCATCTTAGGATATTTTGTAGCATTTTTCAGAAATGGTAGTCCTACTGTGTACTCTGGCAAGGATCTTTCGTAGCACTTTAGGTAGAAAAATGGTAGGACATTTTATATAGATGATTCTACAGCACCATGGCACTGCAGAATGTCTATGTTCTTTATGTATGATGAGACTAATCCTTTGGAAGGCACAAAAAACTTTGAGATGATAGGTTAGAACCTTGTAGATGCATGTATAGGTGGAAAAAATAATACATCATTCATCACTTACTCTTGCAAAAAGAGACCACTCTCAAAAATAGAGCTTATATCCCCCAATTATTTCATCAACCTAGCACTCCTCCTTATTGAAGGAGAGATTCCTACTATCACAATAGCTTGTTTTTCCTTTACAGGGATAGTCTTCTTAACTGTAGGTGTGCTTTTCTTCATTACTGGTTCCTCTCTTTCAATGGCAGCTTCTACGAGAACATTCAAATTCCTCTGGGCCAATTCATCCTTGAATTGTTGCAATTTTGCCTTGATTTTTCTATTTTGAGACTGAAAGCCTATGTTTAGCCTATAGAGGTTATTTAATTTCTTATGGAGAGGCAAGGCTCTTCTAGCTACATTTTTTTCTAGATCAAGGGTGTTGTTGTAATTATCCATAAGCTCCTTCATCTTTCTTCTATCTTCCAAACCTTCTTCTTTCAGACGAGCAACCTCCTTCCTAGCTTCCCTTACCTGTCTAATCAATCTCTTGAAAGTGTGATTTATAGGTGGAGTGTTGAGGTTGATAACCTCTACGTCTTCTTCATGGATTCACTTTCATATTCTTGTTGCACAGGGGCTCTGTCTATCACCTCAATATGCTTCTCAATGCCTTTTCCCTTATCTTTATTTTTCTTTAGAATTGAAACCTTGGGTAGGACTTGTGCTTCAACAACCTCCTTGAGAGCTGATGATCTAGTGAAAAAATTATTGATCTTTATGCTAGTTGTTGGAGAAGGTGAAGAGAAATGCAATTTTCTTCCCTTCTTAGTTGTGGCTTTAGTGGATGAAGGGACCTCTTTCAATTCTAGTGTACGAGGAGGTCAGAATTCTCTTTGTGGAGAATGATAATCCTCCCTCTTTATTTCTTCAATTTCCTTGATGACCTCTTGGTCTTGAGTAGGGGCTTCGCTCTTTATTTTCCTGCTTGTTCTTGTTGGAGCAACACTAGTAGATGGTAAAGGACTCCACATATTAGAATGAGGAGTATATTTTATGTCCAACTGCATGTGAGAAGAAACAATGAATTGTTCCAAAGGAATGTTCCTCTTCTTCAATTCTTCCATGACCAACATCTTGATCAATCCAGAGTGAAAGACACTAGTTTCCATAGCCTTGGACTTGGATTGGACTCTATCAATCATCTTCCCCATGCTCCTCAACAAGTAGAAAAGGATATTCATTTCATATTTACCAGTAAAATGAAGCAAAATCCTTATATGGTACTGGTATAACATATTAAACCTTCGCTCACATGTAAGGTATCTCTTGATGATCTTCAACATTTTGTCAAAATCCTCAACTAGATGGCTTCTAGGCACTCCCTTGGATAAGGTGTATGTCTGATAATATGATTTGAGGAAGTCCTTAGAGAAGTTAGCATTTAAATTCATGGGTTTAAACCATCTCTCACCAGTATTAGGAATCCTTGTTGTTGTTGCAATAGAGGCTTCAAACACCTCAAACTCAAGGTCTCCTACCTTGGTCTTAAGGCCATCAAAATGTAAGGAAAATTGCCTTGCCACTTCAGGATGTCCCCTCTTCATGTTTTGGAAAAAAGAGAGGCAACCCACCCTTTGGAAAACTTCCCTAACCATTGGCTCTGCGTCACATAGGTGCATGTATGAGGGTTCAGTTTTGACCACAATTCCTCCCTTGTGAGATTTCTTTTTCTAAGGTGTCTCCATGGGTAAAGACAAGGGATCAAAGGAAATGGTATATTGAAGGCTAAGGGATCAAATAAAGGTAGACTTTAATGAGAAAATTGCAGTGAATGGTGGTTTCTCTCTCTTAAGATTCTCCTCTAACTCACCTTGTTTTCCAAAACATTGTTTTGATGGCTTTTGAAAGGTAGGAAGTGAAAATTCCTCTCCCCTTACTGTCTGTAGATCTCAAGTTGAAGAGTGATGATATAGTGAAAGTAAAAATTGTTGCAGGGGTATTTAAATACCGACAAGTAAAACTCCAACCCAAACAAAATATAGCGTAGGGAAAACAGGGGAAATGTAGCGAGGTTTTAGCAGCATTTTTCAGTAGCACAGTGCGCACACAAGGAATAAGTGTTTGCACGGGCACTCAAAAATCAGGAGTAGAATGAATTGGTTTATTTGATAGCTGAAAACTAGGTGACAGGGACTACAAGTATGTGAAAGGTAAATTATAGAAGTAGAGGGATGAAGGAGAGAGTGATTTGCAGCATCGGTCGCTACCAAAACTCAGGTAATAGATATCCCAAGAATTTTCTTATGCAAGGAAGGGAACTCACGGAATACCTAGAGGATTAATTGACAATTGAGGTTCTGCAACGGGTTAGGAGACCACCATGACCACCTCAACTTCTAAATAAGCCTTAGAAGTTTATCTTGTAGTGTTGCCTGCAACTGGTCTAAACTGGCAGTTTCAGCAGCGTCGAGTTTGAGAAAATTCAAATCTTTGAAACCGTTAGCAAACTCATTAAAACAAAATCTTAGAATCCATATTTTAACGAACCATGGTGTTGAAAACAGGGTAGATCATGACCTTAGTGAATAATGACGACTCATTGCAAGGATTAAAGGACAAGGAGTGTGCTACGGAAACTCCTAGTGAGTTGGCAGCACCCTTTTTTTCAAAAAGAATAATTTGACCCACCTTTAATCAGACATAGGGACAACATGGCAAGGATAAAAGGTATGAGAAAAAAGAGTGAAATGTCAAGTCATGAAGGTCATGGGATAGGTTATGCTTGGTGTCAAGTCATGAGGTGAGTCAAAACCATAAGCCATAAAATGAACCTAGGCTTAAAATATATATGAGGGCCTAAAATGAGCCAAAACCCAAGTCTTTATTTGTTCAAGCTAACCTAAGCAAATCACACAAAGAAAAATAAAGAAAATTTGAAGTCTAAAGGCTAAAAATTTAAACCTAAGAGATAAAAGACCCAAGGCAATTAGTGTGATAACACGAACTATTTCTGCGAGAGAGAGAGACGCGGTGGTTGATTTTGGATTCTTCGTGAGAAACACTTCCTCAACATCGGTGATTTTCTTTATACATGCGTCCCTGACTACCATTCCCTATTCTGCCGACGTCGACGACATATTAACGATCGACAATCGGCGAAGTGTTTAAAGTTCATGTTTCTGCAGTTTCATTTCTCGAATTATGTCGACGTCGAAGATGTATCTACGATGGCGGTCATTCCCATTCCCGATTTACCTCTCTAATTGCGTCGATGCCAAAAACATATCGGTGATGTTAAAAGACTGCCTTATAGACCCAAATTCATCGATTGGTGATCGTTTGAAAATGTTTTAAATCGTGCATATTCTGGGCCTTTCACGCAATGTTACTTAGAAAAATTGAATATGTAAATAGTTTTAAACCAAACAAAATATGATAGATGATAAGCCTCAAAAAGAAAAATAAAAAATCCATTCATTCATGACACGGACTTTGGTTCCAAAAAAAAATGAAAAGTGGTACCCAAAAAGAAATAAATTTCGCAAATTCTTTTAGGGTGTGTTGAGTGCTCAGCATGTCCTCACTCCAATCCCTCATTTTGGTATGGCCTTTGCTGACCTGCACACAAAGAAGAGAAGAACTACAAATAAAGTAGTTACAATAACTAAAATATAACTACCTAAACTAAGTTGGATGAGTAATCTAGTTTCCTACCAAACATATGCACATAATCATAATGAAATTCATTAGTTACACAATTTTAGGGTAGGAAAGAAGAGAGTTCTCATATATTAAATGAACATCAGATAACAAAGAATGGACTCACCTAATCCTTGTTGTGACACTGCCTAGAACCACCATCTGGATTCCTCCTCTCAAGCCATTGAAGACAGCTTAACCTCTATAATCCTTACTCCAAGTGAGTGATTGAAAGAGAAGGGGTATATTTCTTTCAATGAGACAATGAGAGAAAGGGTGTTGGAAATAAGGGTTTCTAGGAATGGGGGATGGTCTTAAAAACACGGGACTAGTTACTTGCAAACTTAAGCAAAAATTTGATAGCATAAGGTTTATATCCCTGTTTTCCACCCAATGGATCTATTTATACCATGAATAGTTAGTTGGAGTAGTTATATATGGGGAATAGAAGGTTAACAACCCAAGAAACCCGTAAACTCCAACCAAAAAGGTTCATTTTGCGCACATTTATATTTTTTTAGTTCATTCTCGAGGTATACATGAGTTTATGAAGGGAAACAAGTGAGTATAAAGTTTCATACACATGTTGTCAGATCAATAGTAGTGCATGTATTGCCAAAAGGTGTTTTTTAAAGAGTTTCGGGAGGAATTTGTATCTGCAAATGTAAGTGGATTTGGGATTAGGTCCAATGAGTGCATCTATGCATATGGAGTGGAAAATATTCTATAACACTACCTATTGGAGGTTTTGGTGTCAATTCTTCAATATCTCTCTTTCTTGGTTTATTCTTGGTGCATTAAAGATTTTTTTTTATAGTTCAATACTTCTACAAACTTGCAAGATCAATTAATTTGAGGGGTAAGTCTACCACTTGGAGGGAATATGTTTTAGGGTTTCATCCCTTCCTTCTTCCTTTGTTAGTTTGGTAAGTGATTAAACTTTTGACCTACCAAATTTTTAAAGGTTTGACATACCAAAGAAGAAAAGGAAACCCTCATCAAGGAGATCAACATTCTCTGATGAAGTTCCATAAGAAAGATACTCAACATATAGGACCAAGTGTGAAAGTGCCTCAATGTGATACTTCAACAAGCCATCCTTTCGAGTTGAAGTTGGATGTAATAGGGTGGTTCTGTAAAGCTAAGTTGCATGTTCCCGTAATTGAATTAGAAAATATTCCTTCCATAAGAATTCAAATAAAACAAATTTTAGGGCTTGAAGTGATTGACCAACTAAACCAACTTGTGGATGATAATGAATATGTCCCTATTTTTCTCCAATCCATGAATTAGGAAGAAAGAATAAATGCAAGTCATCGACCCTTGGTCATTTTTCATATCACTATTAGTAAATGAATTTATCTTGCATAATTGTATGCTAGACTTTAGAGCCTCAAATAACATGATGTATATTATGATACAAACTCCAAAATAGTCAATGAATAATAATCCACTTCAAGGGGGAAACTTCCTTTTACAATATATCCAATGCATAAGACAAGATGCATATACAAATGAATCTCCTTTATTATAAATAGGAGATAAAGTGAGCATGATGTAACCTACCACTAATTCAACCTAATCATAACTAATAAAATAATAATAAATGAGTGTTAGGTACTTAACATAGAGCGTTAGGTCCCTTCACATATCCCCTTTCTTTTAAAAAATGTGTTCCCTCGAAGCTTGTAATTGAAGGTGTTTCTTCATGAACTGTTCATTTTCCCATGTAGCTTCTTCTAGAGGCATATTCTTCCACTTAATTACATAATCCATAATGGTTCTATTCTGAAGATATATAGAATGCCTATCTATGAATTTTTCTGGTTCAAGAATAAACTTCCCTTCTTCATCTAATTCTAGAAGTTATGTTTGCACTGGCATAGTTTGTCCCGAAACCTTTTTAGGAAATATACATGAAAAAACTTATGAATGTGAGAAGAAGGAAAATATAACTCATATGCCACTTTCCCAATATTGTGAATAATATTGTAGGGTCCATAAAAATTTTGAGATAATTTCTTATCCTTCTTTTGTTTAAGAGTAGTTTGCTTATAAGATTGTAGTCTCAAAAATACCCAATCACCCTCATCAATTTGTCTTTCACTTTGATGTTGATCTTCTTCTTGCTTCATATTGTTTTTTTCTATTTGAAGGTTTTCCTCAAGAATTGTTAAAGTTTCTTTATTATTATCCATATGTGAATCTATTACATATACTTTGTATTGGTCCTACAAAAAGTATGAGATACTAGGAGATGGATATCCATAAAGGGATTCAAATGGGGACATCTTAGTAGATGTTTGATAGGTGGTATTATACCACCATTCTTCTAGAGAAAGCCACTTCACCCATTGATATTTCTTGTATGAATAATAGATATGTAGATAACCCTCTAAAAATTTATTAACTATTTATGTTTGACCATATGTTTGTGTATCATATGCTAATCTCGTAGCTAGTGTTGATCCAATCATCTTCCATAATTCTTTCCAAAATTTTCCTATAAATTTTGGATATCTATCACTTTATATTACTTTAGGAATTCCATGAAGTCTATGAACTTCCTTCATGAACACTTATGCCACTTGAGTTTTTGTATATGTACTTTGAATTCAACAAAAATGTGCATATTTTTTTATTCTATCCATGACCACAAAAATGACATCCTTACATTCTTATCTTAGTAAACCTATAATGAAATACATTGATATCTCTTCCTATATTTGATTAGGTATGTGTAAAATCTGAATTAAACCTAATTTTTTTACTATCTCTCCTTTATTTATTTGGCAAACCTGACATTCTCTTACAAATTTTTGAATGTCTTTCTTCATTCCTTCCCAGAAAAAATCTTTTTTGATCATTTGATATGTTTTAAGAAACCATGAATGTTTAGCCATTAGAGATTCATGATACTCCCTTAATATTTTTTGCTTCAACTTTGATTGGGGAATAAAATATGTTACCCTTGTACCAGACGATATATCTCTTCCATTCCCAATGTTCCATATATTTCATCCCTTCCTTTATATATTGTATTTTATGTCTAGCACTATTGTCATTTTTATTGCATGTAAAATTGCTTCCATTTATTTTTCATATGTAGATTTCAACAAGTATTTTCCCTTGAATTGTTTACTTTCAAAAGCCAATGGTCTCCCTTCTTGCGTCAATACTTCTCCAATTCCTTGCCCTGATGCATCACATTCAACTAGCAATGTTTATCAAAATCAACAGTTGTCAATACTGATGTACAAGACATGGCATATTTTAAGAGTGATAATGAGAAGGTAGCCTCTTAATTCCATACAAATTAATTTTCTTCAATAGAGATGTGAGTGGACCTGCAACACATGCACAATTCTTAACAAATTTCCAATAATGTCTTGTAAGACCCAAAAATTATCTAAGACTCTTGATGTTCTTAGGAATGGGACATTTTGTAATAGTTTGGATCTTTTGACGGTCCACCTTAACCCCTTCCCTTGAAAAAATATGACCCAAATACTCTACTTGTTTCCCAAAAGAACATTTGGATATTTTTACAAACTATTTATTGTTCTCGAGATTTTATAGGACTTTATATTGCAATCTTAAGGGTTTGAGGTGCTGAAAATTCTATTGATGCATGAATAGATATTTCACACCTATCAACATTGTGCATTATTTATACATATTTTTCCTAATATTTTAATTTCACTAGTTCTTGAGGTGCTGACAAACCTACCGATGCATGAATAGATATTTCACACCTATCAACATTGTGCATAATTTATATATCTTGTTCCTGCACTTTTAATTTCACCAGTTCTTTCTCATATATCTTTGTAGATGCCTCCATTTCATCTTCATCATTATTCTCCAAGGTGAGGAATTTTGTTTATTAGCATTTATGTCATTTTGACCATTTGCTATTAAAACCAAAGCATAGTCTTTTGGCTCTTCTTTCCTTCATTTCCTTCTATGATATACGAGTAGGTTGAGTTAGGGTTGTCTTATGAGCCTTGAATAGATATTTGCCTCTGACATATGTTCTAGTGGTCTACTTGTGTGTAGCCATATTCTTGGCTTTAATATAATGAGAAAATTCCATAGCCTCCGTAATATTTCTAGGATGTTTTAAGACAAACTCATTTTTAATGTCTTCCTTTAATCAACCCATGTAATATTCCAATAGATGTTCATCACTTAATTTATCTTCCCTTGTGGCCAATGCCTGAAATTTTGAATTAAAATCTTCAATATCCCTTAAGTGCTAGATTCTTGTCAATTGACTCAAGTAGTTGTTGAGGAAAAGATATGAAATGATATTACTCAAACATTTTCATATCTTGCTCGGATAAAGCAAGATAGATGAGAATATCACCCTATGTTTATAGCCATCAAAATTGATATCATAATTCACAAGTATTATTTACAAATACTTATGTTGGTTTTTTAAAAAATAAAAGATGGCTAAAAAATTCATTATTTATATAATTTTATGAACATAACATATGCTGAAATAAATATAGAGATGGAAGTAAAGACACCAAGTCAATAATCAAAACAGATGAGACATAAAGAAATCGTTTATTTCATTCCAATTCATCAAAAGAATCGTTCTCTTTACAAAATTTCTTGAGGAAGTTTTGGACCAAAGTCAAACTTAGACGTCCCCGATGAAACATACAAAAGGACTGTTGAAAGAAAGTAAAAAACTGAACTTTAAAAGTTGGATCAGCTTGCCACAGATTGCTTCCCACTCGACTCTGCACAATAGCCTTTGTTAGTCATAAAATTTAATTCACAAACAGACAAGTCCACACAGACTATCAAAGATAGATCAACACCTCTGAAAAACAAGTGTATGAATGATGGAATTCATCCCTAAACCTTGTTGTCTACAATAGGACCTTTCTATCATAAAAAATAATTAGGCTTCTAATGAATTAAAGAATGAATTAAAACTGAATTATCTCAACAAAACTCAAAGAGAAAACCTTAGTATGCTTTTGCTTCTATTCTCCTCATGTTCCTCCTTTTCCTTTTGCCTTTAAGAAAATTAGAATTGGTTGAAGTAGTTGAACTACTTCTTTAGTTAAGGGGGAAAAGTAATAAAATCATAGTAAGGGTTTTAAATAAATAATAACTAGTAGGTGGGACCCCTTGTGACTCCCTTTAGTTTTTTAACAATCATAACACAACTAGTTAATCAAACAAAACATCCCTCCTTGTGACTCCCATCATCACTTTCATACTTTGACAATTTATATCAATGATAATTGAAATTATTTCCAAAAATATATTACCCATATATCCAAAAAATAGTGTGTTATCCAAAATTTCAGAAGTCAATTGTTCTCAACAATTAATAAAAAAAAACTTAAAATCCATATTTGCCACTCTGGGAGGCAATCTTTCCCTTGTTGTTGTTGTCACCTTCTGATCTCTCTGGATTTTCCTTAGTCTGTGTGGATCCTTTAGGAATAATCTCACTAATCACATGAGAGAAATCATCTCTCAAATGCATGCAGGAGGACATGGATTTGTGAGAGTCATTTGAGGGTGAGGAAGGGGCAGTAGTAGATTTTCCTTTGTTAGGAGCATGGTGGGCCTTGGTTTTTAACCTTTTTCTTGCATGGGAATATTGTACTAGTGAGTGGACAGGGGCATCTTGGACAATTTTATTAATAGGTGGAGGAGAGGGTAGAGACAAGTTAGGCCAGCCACGATGTTGGGAGACTATCGGGTGGACAATCTCTTGCCATCCATCATTTTCGGGGACTTCATGTTGTAGTGAGACATGAGGGAGCACTAGGATACCAGGGACTTGTGAGTCTTGGAAGGGAGGCCTTTCATGCCTAGGTTGGACCACTCCTTGTCCAATCCAGTTAAAAAATCCATCTTGAAATAGTTGGCCTAACTCTTGCGAGTTTGCATCAAAGTGTATAGAGAATCTTGGCCTTCTAGGGACCCTGTTCCAATTTCCTCTTCCTCGGTTACCCTGTCCATGGCTACCTCTACTGAAAAAGACCATTCATGTATGCATAATTGATTAGCAAATAGTTTCTTTAACAGCCATACATGACAACTCTTTTAAATATGAAATAAAATTTGGCTCAGCAACATATCAGACTCATGCAATCCAATCCATACAAATCATTTAATACTTAGCAATGAGCATGGGGGTGAACAAGGGTTCTGGGATATGTGAGGGATTGTATTGAGTGAAAAGTGTTAAAATTAGGGGGAAAAGATCATGATTATTGCTCATAGACATCAAACAATCAACTTTATCGTAAACCAAAAGAATATGTCATTGTAATTCATCCATGTGTGATCTCATAAATTGTTATAATACAACATTTATCTTAACTATAATTAAATTTTAAGAACAGGGAGTGGATAGTGAATATGGGAAGGCAAGGGGAATTGTAATGTACGAAAAGTGGAAAAATGGTAGGGAAAAGAGTGAATATTGTTCAAAAAACCAATTAAGTAATCCATAAAAGCAGTTTTGTATTCAACACAATTATTCCAACACTAATTAAACAATTGTTGTGACCAATTAACAATTGTTGTGTGTTAAAACTTGTTCACTGTCCCACATCCAATTTATTTTTAAAATTTTTGAATTAATACAGTGTATAATCATACTCAGAATTACTATGCTTTTCAAACATCTTGTTAAAAGAATTATGTTTCCTTTCATTTCCTTCCCTTTTATATTTAAAACAAAATCCAAAGGAACACACAGTCATATTGCTTCAACTCTGTTAGCATAAAAACATCAACCACTACCCATAATTTCTAAATCCTCAAATTAAACATAGACACGGGTCTTTCCTGAGTTGAAAATACTCTTTTAAAACATGCTCGATTCCATTCCTTTGACAATATTAACAATTAAATTTGCAATGAAACCATACTACCAAAACCCTGTGCTCATCTATGATGGTGCAATAAAACAAAATGATGCATGATGTCTCCATAAATCATACACAGTAGATAGCCCAGTCAAAGTCATCAACTCTTCAAATTGCAATAATTCAGATCGGGGAAAATTAAACACACAACAACCACCAACTCCAATTCATAACACGTTGTAGGAACACATAGACCAACACATAATTAAAAGAGGCATCTTTGTGACTGTACATTTATGCTTTACTCCCAATCAATTAATTTATAACAATTTTGAGTTATCGATTTAACTATCACAACAAAGGAGGCAGCGCCTATATACCAATTATCATTTCCAATTACAACTCTCCAATAACCCAATCAAACAAAGATGAGCCAATAATCAAAGCCATTGTCAATACTATTTAACCAACTTATGACAGTCAACAAGGTACCCGATAGATTGAGACAAGTTGAGTTTACAAAATTGGGCTCTGTAACCAATGAACACAAGAAATAATCAAGAGCTCACTCGATCACCAAACACAAGTAGACTGGAAATCGACCATATCAACAATGGGTGAGAACCTTCAAGACAAGCATGATGGAACCACAAGCCTTATAACCTTTATCTTTGTAAAATAGGGTGGCATTTCAACACCAGGTAGGGTAGGCCATGATGCAAAGGAGAAATGATTGCTCACTGGAGGGTAACCAATACCAATAACACATAGAGGCATAACCCTCGCGCTCTTCTCAAGATCTAAAACAACATATAACAATGTCGATGGAAATGTAGACCTCGGGTACAACCAACAACCCTAAATCATACTTCTTGGCATAACAGCCACCCCATAACCAATTGTGTTGATGTCAATAACACAAAAAGAGACCATGACCAGGTGAAAATATATACAGCGACCAAAAGGTGGATCGAAACATACACAACAACCCCATAGCACCAAATACAACCGGATATGGTTACCATAACTGTGAGGAGACAGCCAGCAAGGATAAATAGAGTGAAACCCTCTAAAAAAACCCATAAAGACAACAGAGATCCATCATGGTTTCCACCACACAGAACAACCAATGAAATCGAAACTTCAACCATTGATTTTTCCATTTGCGATGAATAACACACACAGTCATTCCAGATAAAATGACACGTGTTTACACGGTTTCTAACCTCAAGAAAACACAGACCAACACATTTCTTAGCCAACATTCATTTCATACACAAAGTGAATTCATGGATGGGTGAAAAGAACCATACCTGTAACCAATGGCCTTAAAAATGTGAGTTGGTCGAGCAGTTCCTTCGATGCTTGAATCTCGGATCTTAACCACAGAAAAAACAAATGAAAAATAACCATACTAGGGTGACGTCTAGTGGGAAAAGTATGAAGTGACGTGCATTTACTGCACGTCGCTTCCATCCTCCATTCATTCAATTTTGTAGTACACGACAGCCAGCTAAAACCATACAATTAATCCATGTCATTAATTCCATGCATCAAAACTTGCACACGTTGCTTTCCAATTACGCCACCCCAATCCATATTAACCATTACCAAAACTATACAATTACATATATCAAATGTGCCCAATATAACTCAATACAAATCGTATAGCCACTAACATTGCTAGTTAGTACTAACATTAATTTCTTTTAATTTCATTTGCACATAGTATAGTATAGTTCCCTTCCTTGGATTTTTTCATATAGCTCTTGTCTCTTGTTGTTACTAACATGTGTCTTGTGCAGGTGTAATAGGTAATTAATCATGGAGACAATGACAATGCAGTAAATATAATCCATTCATAACATGGAATTTTAGAGCTTAGAATAACGGAATCAACACATAAAATGCATTATCCATCTGGCATTATGATGCAAACAAAACCAATATCTCGTCATCAATCATGTAGAACCCTATAAGGATCATCGAAATAGCATCATAAAAGGTGTGAAAGACTATCTCTAATCCTCCAGTCTACAAGGGGGTCCCACCTACTAGTATTATATATCATTAGCATATTTTAAATAATAGGCTTAAGCATTACTTTGCGGGAGAAATCCTCGCTGTGATTTTTATCGTCAACAGTAGTCTTGTTCCCAAAAAAATTTATATTGTGATTCTAAATCTCTTGTAAATAAAATCGAACAAGTATAATGATAATAATGTGGCTTCCTTTTAAGTACTCTATTGAAACACATTTAAAATTATAAGCCTGAAAATTTACCCTACCCTTTTTTCTCTATCTCGCAGTCAGTTTACAAATGATAAATCAGTTTAGTTTCTTCTAGCCTTAAGGCACACACGAGGTCCACCATCGATTAAGCTCCCCCATTGATCAAGCGATTCATTTTTCCCAGAGTATTTTGGATCCGCCTGATTATTAAAGGAATGAGCCACTAGATACTACTTCGGAATTCTGTACTTCAAGGTTTCACACTTCAAACGTTTCTCCATGTCGCGAATTCAAAGTCTCGATGCCCAAAAAGTGTTCAAAAAATCCTAGTCACCATACACGTGTACCTTCCTAAGCTTTGACACATCATTATGGGTAGTGGCCTGTCGAAATTCTAAAATTTTAATTTGTCGATGCGTAAAATAGTAAATACCTAAAATCTAAACCCCAATTATAGTAATTTCGTGCATTTGGAGTTCGGGTATTTTCCATTCATCACACTCTAGATACATGAAGTCCGAACTCCCGAAATATCTTAAACGCTAAAAAGGGTTAATTAAAGTTAAAGATAATTATCTGATGATTAAATGCTTCACGATTTCGAGTTTCGGGAATCCTACCTCAAGCTATCATCAAGAATCCTGAAGTCTAAAAACCTGAAAAGACTTAAAGTTAGATATGATTAATTAATGGGTTAAATACGATTATTTCACTATTAATGTTTTGCTAAATCGTAGTTCAGGTAAATTCAAATTTTATTCATCTCACCTCTTGATCGCGAACCACCAAATATTAATGGCATTAAAAATGGCTCTATGGAAATGATTTCAAATAATATTGCAAGTCACCGCCTAGATCTTTTCATTAAGGAAAATAAATGCATTTTCTGTAAAGGTATTCGTAAATTGATACACTTAAGGTGAATAAAGATATTGAATTTTTAATTCTATTTGAAATCTCACGGAACAACAAGTTTTAGCAAGCTAAGAAGTTTACGCGTTTCCCTGTAACAGGTAAAACAATTATGAGCTTGTAATATCATGGCGTCGCGAAAAATGGCTAAAGAAGATGGTGAGAGCGTGAACCTGAACACAGATGTTCTCTCGGATACTTCAACGAGAGCTATAGATACCGTGAAAACCTAGACGTTTGACAATTTTCCCTAGGTTGGTTCATGATCTACTCTTCTATAGTTTCCTTAATACTGATTGAAGCTTCTTTGATTCCTAAAGGTAGGAGGTCTTCTTGGATATTCATCTCTTTTGTAATCATTCCTTCTTTCTGGTATCCTAGTCCACTTCTCATCAACTGTCTGT
>JZKD02S0196070.1:162067-216266 GCA_000966675.3 Picea glauca | reverse complement strand
GAAAGATCGTTTCCTTATTCTCCTCACCGGGCTAACAACTGACCCAGATTAGGGAGCGCTCCTTCAAAAGGGGCATCAGAGTGCTAGAACGCTCCCAGAGAGGCTCAAGGGGAGCGCCAGCACTTCAAAAGTGGGCAGAGCTCTTGCAGAGGGGTAAAGGAGCGTTATAACGTTCCCTGAGGCCTTATAGGGGAGTGCCAGCGCTCCTAAGGCTATTTCAGGGGAGCGTTCACCCTCAAAATTCTTGATTGGAAGCCCTTTTCAGGTGTTAAGAGATGTTTGACTCCAGTGAACCAGTTCTCCTTCTTCAAACCAAGTACATAAGATGTTTTAAGTGCCTCCTTAGTGTCGTCATCAGGGCAGTATGCTCAAACAACATTTGCGACACTTGTAACCAACTTGCAACACTTGCAAAAGTTGTAAGGAAGTTGCGACACTTACGACAATTGAGAGGAATATGCGACACTTATCCAGTTGAGTGATTTTGATGTGTAACAAATTCAGCTCGTGTTTTCCTTTCCCTCCTCCCCTAGACTTTGTATCTCCTGACGATCACCTCACAGATTTCCCTTCACCACATCTCGAGGAAGTCAAAAGGTCACCACTTCATTCCATATAAGTTTTTGAAAACCCTCTTTTTGACTCTCTAAGTTCATCCCCCAAATTTTTAACGGCCACTGTCGGAGGTGGCCATCGAGGTGGCCAAGGAGGTGGTGTTGCCGAAGGAGGTGGCATTGGAGGCGAGGGTGGTGGTGGAGGCGGGGGTGCTCAAGGACCACCTCCACCTCCTAGCATTTTTACTAAAGTAGCTGCCAAATATGCCCCTTTAGTCCTCCCTCTCGTTCTTCATGACCTACCTAAAAATTACATGAAGAATTTACCAAAGTTTACAGGGGAAGGAGACTTAACAGCTATAGAGAACATAACTTTTTTCGATCAATTCATCGATATCATTGGTATTGAACATGAAGACGTTTACTCATGGCTCCTAGTGCAAAATTTTGAGGAGAAAGTAAGAATATGGTTTAGAGGACTCCCAGTAGGATCCCTAAGGTCTTATAGCAAGTTAGAAAATTCTTTTTTAAGACAGTGGGGAGAAAACAAAGACCACTTATACTATCTGAAAGAATTTGGGGCTCTAAGGAAAAATAATTTAGAGACGGTCCTAGAATTCACCCAGAGTTTTAACAAACTCTATCATAAAATCCCAACAGAAGTTAAACCCTCTCAACTTGCAACTAAAGTGACTTTTGCATGGGCTTTTGAGCCCAACTTTGCCCTAATTTTAATGGAAATAAGGTCGGTTGTCCTCACAGGGATACAAGATGACACCATGGAAATCAAGTTGAACATGATGGCATCAGGTAAACTAGAAACCAAGTTTGAGACAGGAACCAAGGAACCTAGACGCTTCAGAGAACAAGTAGGATCCTCGGGATCCAGAAAATCTGCGGAAGAAAAAACGGACTATATGGCTAAGATAATTAAATATTTTTCAAATAAAATATATAGAATGGAACTAGACCAAGCCAAACCTGATCCATTTTCTTGAAAATATTTTAGGAGAAATCCCAATTCTCGGACACAGCAAAAACAAATAAAAAACGAAGATCAAAAAATCCAAGCTCTATTTAAATCAGAAAATTTTATAGGAGATGATATACACGATTACGAAGGGTTAGAAGAGGATTTAAACAACTTTGGTGATGAGGACCAGGAGCCTCACCTGACTAGATAGGACTATGAAAAATCCTTAGAACAATATCCCATGTTTAGTAATGAGGAAAGTATAAACAACCCAGGAGAATCTCCATACCAAGGAATCGTCGATTCCATAATGGTCGAGCTTCAACAGAAGTATAATTTGATGCCCAAAGAAACAAGTACCACAAGTGCTCCACCAAAAAATATCCTATTAAGAAACAATGAAAACGGAGAAATTGATGCTAAACAAATAGTTGAAAAACAAACTTCCCAAGATAAAAATATATATATATATATATATATATATCGAAACTAAAGCAACACAAACTAAGAAAACGAAAAATATAGAAACACAAACTTCAACTAGGGAGTGTGAAAAATCAGTGGGAGGTTTTAGTTTGGAAAATGAAATTAATAAAATTAAGCTCCCCATGCCCCTGGTTGAGATTGCTAGGAATCTGATTTATAAAAAACAGATCGTTAAAATGATTAACTTCTCATATGAGAAATGTCATGCAGATGTAATAAATTTACAAGATGAAAAACCTACGATTATGTTTGGTATGCATATTGAAAATGCTAAGGATCATGTAGCTCCTTTCTATATTACGTTAACTATGCATGATCATTTACTTCATAATTGCATGTTAGATTTTGGGGCCTCTCACAACTTAATACCTAAATTTATCATGGAAAAGTTGGGCCTTGAGATCACTAGACCTTACCAGGATTTGTATTATTTTGATTCTAGAAGGTCAAATGTCTTGGTATGATCAAAGATATAGTAGTGAATCTTGCACGAGTTCCGGTAAAGAGAATCCTTATGGATGTAGATGTTGTTGACGTACCTGCCAATTATGGCATGCTTTTATCCAGGTCCTACGATGCCAAACTCGGAGGATCACTTCAACTGGACATGACATATGAAACTATCCCGATCTTTGGTGGACAATTTACTCGACTGTATAGAGAGACTAGATTGGCATATACAGTAAGTGACCCTCAAAACCCAAATAATTATCTAGTCTATGTCGCTAATCAGGATATAGGAAACTGTATTTTATCTTTAGATGATGCTTTTGATGATTGCATAGAAGAAGAAAATAAGAAAGTAGAAAAAACACAAAAAAATGTAAATACTCGAAAAGGAGTTTGGAAAATGTTTTTCAATGGCACTTCGTCCTGTGAAGGGCTAGGAGTAGGGGTGTTATTTGTTGCACCCAGAGAGGAATATGTCATTCCCTTTTCATATAGACTACAGTGGGAAATCAGTTATACAAATAGTGTCTGTGAATATGAGGCTCTGGTTTTAGGATTGGAGGCTGCTAGGAAACTAAAAATTGAAGATCTAATAGTTTATGGTGATGCAGAATTTATCATAAACAAAATAAAGCAGCAATATCAAGATAAACATATGACACTAAGGTCATACAGGAATTGTGCCCGAGATATAATTGAAAAAAAATTCTCATCTTTCAACATTCATCGCATCCCTAGAATGGAAAATCAACAGGCAGAATCCTTGGCCAAATAAGTTGCAACGTTTGTGCCTCCTACTGTCCTGAAGCTAAAGTATCATATAGAAATGAGACACAAACTGTCAATCCCAAATAATGTGCAACATTGGTAGTTTTTTGAAGACGACGAGTAGATTAAACAATTTTTAGAAATAGTTGATGAATTCTCCAAGACTCATATACACCAAGAAAATCAAAACAATCCTATATGGATCATGCAAGAAGATGAAGATCCTAAAAAGTTCCAAGATAAGATTGCAAATCATCGGATGTTGGTACTTAAGAATAATCAGATACCGAGAGGTTTGATATCGTTAGAAAGATTGTTTGACAAAGATGGTATACCCTTGAAGTCTACCCTACAACCTCAGCCTGAGGAAGTGGAAGACGGTGACATAGGGACTAAAGAATAACCAAATATAGTCAAGCTATCTAAATACCTTCCATCCCAGGTAAAATGTAAATATGTTGAATTTATTAAAAAATATAAATATGTCCTTGCTTGGTCATATGATGATTTGAAGACTTATGATACCTCTATAATAGAACACAAGATTCCTTTGAAACATGATATCAAACCTTTTAGACAAAAATTGAGACAGATAAACCCTATTCTCTTACCTGTAATAGAAAGAGAGGTCAATAAGCTTCTTGACGCAAAGATCATTATTCTACTTAGATATTCTGAATGGGTAGAAAATATGGTACCCGTCGGGAAGAAAAATGGAGAAATCAGACTTTGCATGGGCTTCATAAATTTAAATCGGTCATCATTGAAGGATAACTACCCACTTCCAAAAATGGATAATGTCTTGGACAAAGTAGTGGGAGCTAACAAAATGTTGATGATTGATGGCTTCTCGGGTTATAACCAAATTGTCGTTCACAAAGATGATAAAGAAAAGACTACATTTACTACTCTGTGGGGAACTTTCATGTATGATAAAATGTTTTTTGGTTTAATGAACGCAGGTGTCACTTTCCAAAGAGAAATGGATATAGCATTCATCGGTGAGAGAGATAAGTTTGTCATTATTTACTTAGATGATCTAACAGCCTTCTCAAATTCTGATGCAGAACATCTGGTCCATCTCAAACAAACCTTTGAGAAATGTAGGAAATTTGGTTTGTCTCTTAACCCTAAAAAGTCCCATTTTGCTATGCAAGAAGGAAAATTTATGGGTCATATAGTTTCGAAAGACGGAATTAGGGTCGATCCCAAACGAATCGAGGCTATTGATACCATAAACATTCCTAGAAATAAAAAAGAAATCCAGTCCTTTTTAGGGAAATTAATTGTTTTAAGAAGATGTATCCGTAACTTTGTTGAAATTGTCAAATTGATCACAAATATGTTGAATAAAGATAGTGAAATTAAATGGATTGTTGAGGCTAGAGCATCGTTCAAACAAGTTAAAAAATCTATAAGTGAAGCTCCAGTATTGGCTAGTCTCAACTATACTAAAGAATTCCAAATCTTCTCTTTCGCATCCGAGCATAATATCGCATTTGTAGTCCTGCAAAATAACGAAGAAGGTTTCGAACAGCCGATAGCCTTTTTCAGCAAAAGTCTCAGAGAAGCTGAAACCAGATATGACATATTGGAAAAGTAAGCCTACGCAATGGTGAAAGCTCTCAAATCTTTCAAAACATATGTACTGCACTACAGAATAATCGCTTATGTTCCAACAAGCTCTATTAAAGATATATTAGTATAGCCAGATAGTGACGGTCGGAGAGGTCGGTGGTTAGCCAAAATTCAAGAGTTTGATCTAGAGGTTAAATCGACCAAGCTAGTTAAAGGTCAAGGCCTGGAAAAATTATTAGCAGAGTCAAATTTCAGAGCAATTGGGATAAACCACCTAGAATCACATGATTTTATGTCAGACATGGGAGAGCTTGATGACCAAAACCCCACAGTTCATATCAAAGAGAAATATTCTTCCTCCAAATGGTACCACGATATCGTTGCATATATCCTCACTCTTTAGTGCCCGACTGATATGACTCCATCAAAGGCCTGAACATTAAAACTACATGAAGTTAAGTACTGTATTATTGAGGGACAATTGTACTGGAAAGAACCCCTAGGTTTCTTTCTACATAGTGAACCTGAAACAGAGGATGTCACAAATGAATTTCACAAGGGAGTGTGTGGAGGACATCACGCCTAGAGAGCCATAGCCTACAAGATCCTGAGAGCTGGATATTATTGGCCAAAGCTATTTACTGATGTGAATGCCAAAGTTAGAGCCTGCAACCCTTGCCAGTTTTTTTCTGGCAAGCAAAAGCTCCCTACACTATCTTTGGTCCCATTCAAGATAGAGACTCCTTTCCAACAATGGGGCCTGGATTTTATCAGAGAAATCCACCCACAATCAAGCGCCCAACATAAATGGATTCTAACTGCTACTGATTATTTCACAAAATGGGTGGAATCCATTCCAACTTAGAATGCCACAAATTTGGTGGTTATAAAGTTTTTGGAGGAAAATATCCTATCCAGATTTGGTTGTCCCCAGAAAATAGTTACAGACAATGCACAAGCCTTTAAATCTATGGTGATGATAAGTTTTTGTCAGAAATACAACATTGTGTTGGGACATTCTACAGCCTATTATCCTCAAGGGAATGGGTTGGCCGAATCTTCTAACAAAAGTTTGATGAACATAATCAAGAAATTATTAACATAAATTAAGAAGGCTTGGCATGTCCACTTAAAATATGCCTTATGGGCAAACCGGTTCGGCACTAAGAAATCAATAGGCATGTCCCCTTTCCAAATGGTCTACGACACCGATGTTGTTCCCCCTATTAATCTAGCTCTTCCAGTAATGAATTTGTGTCAAGACGCAAATGAAGAGCCGAATGATGTGACGAGGAGGATAAATAAAATAATCGAGGTCCAACATAACAGGGTTGAAGTCGATGACAGACTTCAAAAATATCAAGATAATATGAAATCCTTTTTCAACAAAAAGGAGAAAGACAGGTAGTTTCTCCCAGGAGATTTAGTTTTAAAATGGGATGCCAGGAAAGAAGATGTGGGTAAACACAAAAATTTTGATCATCTCTGGTTTGGACCATTCAGAATCTCATCTACAGAAGGGAATATTTCTTTCCTGCTGGAGAATATAGATGGGAAAATATTTGACACCCATATCAATGGGTGATATCTAAAAAATTTCATGCAATAAACATGTTCAACCGTACCATTGTATATATCGGTTTGGTTTTGTTTGCTTCCACTTTTTTTTTCTTTTCTGTAGGTTAGCTAAACTTTTGCTTTTAAATAAAACTAGTTTTATTTATTATTCTAGAAAAAATAAAATGTTTGTACTACATATCATTCTATGTTGCAGAACTCTCTGATTATTTCCTCTTTGCATAATTTTATTATCAGATGGCGTAAAAGGAGGTATTTAGATACAACACTCAATTTTCAGAATATTTGTTTTCTCTCGAAACAGGTGATAAATTAATAATTGTTTTGGTTGAAAATACAATGAAATTCAAGGTATGAACTTCTATATTTATTCTCTAGACCAAAATGTTGAAGAGAATATCTTACAAAGTCTTAATAGGGTTGTACTCATGTGAAAAACAGTCACCTGATCAAAGATTAGAAATATATAAATCTCTAAGATTTCTGAATCAAATCAAAATAATACAAAGAGAAAGAAAATAAGAATAAAGAAAATTGATAATCAAGAAGTAATCTTATGTGGAAATGGGATCTTTTTCAAAGCCTCTAAATTTTTTGTTATGTTTCCATCTAGCATATTTGGTAGTATTTACTTTCTACCTAACCTTAAATCTTCACAGAAAGAAAGATTTTTTCCTTACCCCCTAAAATTTAAAGAATATATCTTCAAAAACAAGTTCAAGCGAAAATCTTATATTTCCCTGATTTTTAACTGAAAGAAAGTATGTCTAGGCTAATCCTAAAAACTTTATCCCTTCTAACAAATTTAAATTGATTAGTTTCTCTCAAGGAAAATCCCTGGAAAATAAAAATTCCCCATGAGATATTCCCTGTAGGCGAAGGTGTATTGAAGGTCGGGAGAGAATTAGTCGGGATTATTTCAAAGTGGGTTGACAGACCTTCGTTGTTAAATTATAAGTAGATATCATCCCTTGTATAATGCATATGAATTGATTTCCACCACTTCAGAAAATTTAAATATAAGACAGATGGTGAAAGGAAATTCATAATCCCATTGACCCCATCTAGTCCAAGACAAATGGTGAAAGGAAATTTGAAATTTGATTGCCCCCGTTTTGTCCAAAGAGATGATGAAGGGAAATTCATTTAAATGATTTCCCTGATCTCAGTAAAGTCTAAATTGAAATGGTGAAAGTAAATTCAATGGGAGATGTAGACAACTTCACCGGGGTACTAAACAGGCTCATTGGCAGTGAAGCAGTGTCTATGATATATGCAAGGTTGTTATACATGAATATAAGGTACTCTAGTAGCTAGTTCTCTTTTCGAAAAGATTTACATTCTAAACCAACAAGGGACTCCCTAATTAAATTGTTAAATTTACTTTGCCTTGATGCAAACAAAATCGACCAGAGTCGAATAGTTCGGTTAAACTTGTTTCAATTATCTTGGACAAATCCGAACTCAATTAGTAAAAATGGAATTATCAATGGCCTAAACTCAATATCGGTGCATGATTATGATCCTGGAGGTTTTATGAGGCACAACTAAAGTCTAATTTCCTTCTGTATGATTTTTCAAAAAAAAAAAAAATGTTTCCCAGAAACCCAATGATGACTAATTTACCCAATAAAGTCACTTGATCTATTGTTCTTCCATTCCTCGCAGGGATACGTGATCCCCATATGGAGCCTATGTTGGAACACATTTAAAATTATAATCCTAAAACTTTACCTTACCCTTTTTTCTCTATCTCAGAGTCTGTTTACAAATGATAAATCAATTTTGTTTCTTCTAGCATTAAGGGGCGCACGAGGTCCATCGTTGATTAAGCTCCCCCGTTGATCGAACGATTCCTTTTTCTCTGAGTTTTCTGGAGCCGCCTGATTATTAAAGGAAGGAGACGCTAGAGGCTACTTCAAAATTTTGTACTTCAGGGTTTCGTGCTTCGAACGTTTCACCATGTCGCGACTTCAAAGTCCCAATGCCCGAAAAGTGTTCAAAAAATCCTAATCACCGTACACGTGTACCTTCCTAATATTTGACACATCATTATAGGTAGTGGCCTATCAAAATTCTAATAAATGTAATTTGTCTATGCGCGAAATAGTAAATACCTAAAAGCTAAACCCCAATTGTAGTAACTTCTCACATTTGGAGTTCAGGCATTTTCCATTCATCACACTCTAGATACACGAAGTTCAAACTCCTGAAATATCTTAAACACAAATCAGGGTTAATTAAAGTTAAATATAATTATCCAATGATTAACCGCTCTGTGATTTCGAGTTTCGAGAATCCTACCTCAAGCTATCATCAAGTATCCCGAAGTCCGAAAACCCAAAAAGAATTAAAGTTAGATATGATTAATTAATGGGTTAAATACAATTATTTCGCTATATCGCAGTTCAGGTAAATTCAAATTTTATTCATCTCACCTCCCGATCGCGAACCACCAAATATTAATGGAATTAATAACGGCTCTACAGAAATGATTTCAAATAAGATCGTAGATCAACACCTAGATCTTTTCATTAAGGAAAATAAATGCATCGTCAATAAAGGTATTCGTAAATCGATACACTTAAGGTGAATAAAGATATTTGAAATCTCACAGAATAGCAAGTCTTAGCAAACTAATAAGTTTACATGTTTCCCTGTAACAGGTAACACAATTCTAAGCTTGTAATATCATGGCGCCACGAAAAATGGCATAAGAAACTAGTGAGAGCGTGAACCTGAACACAGATGTTCTCTCTGATACTTCACCAAGAGCTATGGATACCGTGAAAACTTGGACGTAGGTGTCTGACATTTTGCAATACGATTTGATAAACTGCCCAGACAATTTGGGCGATGAGGTGATCGAAACCCAGGCAACGAATCTCAAGTATATAGCTCAATCAGAGCTGCACAAAATAGTCGTGCGGCCAAGGCTCATGCCATATAATGACATGATAGGATGGTCTCTGGAGAACATTGACGTCTCGACCCTGAGCATCTGCAATTCATAGAAAGTTTTTGTTGGGTCTTTTTTACCAGAGCATATAAGGTTAATGTATAAATTATCCCTTGTTTTCAAATACAGTTACAATGCCACTTTCCTAATGGAGTTCGACAAAGTAGAATGCACGCAATATGGAAAGTACTACCCTGACTTGATCAAGGACTGGTGGGGACACCCTAAGAAATTCAAAGCAGACGCCCATGGTATATATGCCACGGCAGCATTAGATGCCCATATGATCTATGTGGCTATGATGTTGTGCAAAATTTTCAGGAAAAAGGAATCTTCTCATTTCTAGTTTCCATGGGTACCAATCATGCATGAAGTGGAAAAAGGTTTTTCTTTCGATTGGGCCAAAATTTTATCAGACAATTTGAACAAGGAAATCACAGAGTATCATTCGTTGAAGGCCAAAGGGTAACCTTCCCCTTTCTACATGATGGAATACATTATGGATGCCATTTGTTTTATATCATCGTTCCCTTTGATGAGTTGGAGTTGGACCTTGACCAACGTCGAGCCTATACATCCCTTTCACTCTAAGATTTGGGAGGACAAGGCTCGATATTTCTCTTATGAAATATGTCATTTTGTGGTGGTACCGGTGCATATCACCCTCTATGGTTTCCCACCTCCCAGGATTTCAAACAAGATCATGGCCAACCTAGGGAGAATAGCAGACTGGTATATTCAGGAACATTTTTCCTACATCAAGGTTTTTGGATGTTTAGTTCTTGCACATGATTTACCAAATTTTCTACCAAATCGGCTGGTGTGCCAAGAGGTATCACGTCAAAGTATGACAGGGGGAATCAGTAAAGAACTAAAATAAGCATAGAAAAAGATATGGCCAACTTTCCCTCTGCAAGTCAGTATGTTTTCATTGTTAGATTTCAGCCACTCGAAAGTGGAGGTTGTGGCCCTAGAAGACATTAAGCTGGTTAATATTGAGTTCAAGAAGCATGATCCCCAGAATATCATGGGAAATCACCTGTCTCTATACAATCTTAAGAAATATGAGCATGAATTTTCTCCGCAGGATGAAATATTATGGGGAGTAAGGTCATACCAGGAAGTGTTGAGTAGAGTCTGAACTATGGCTCCAAATCAATTAGTCGATTTCTACAGTTTCCAAAGACACAGGAGAAATAGTTTGCCTAAAATATTACAGGGACAAAACTAGACACCTCCATATACACAAGAAGTTGCATGTCAGGGTTTGGAGACAGGGAGTTCCAGCGAACAGGATACTTGGTAGGACCCGAAGAAAACTGAAGTTTTGACACAGAAGTTGGATACTGCATTAGCAAATCCACCAAGTGATCAAGCAAAGGCTCAATTTGAAACTTTGATAGAAAAGGGACAGGATACATCACCGTCCACACCAAATAAACCGGCTATCGACACAACAGAGAAAACACCATCCACTGAGATGGGTATCCCTATTATGTCTTTAACGGCTTTACAATCAAGCTAGGGGAATTCATATGTTGAAGTCCTATTTATAGAGGACCTTACTCTGATCTCAGCTGAAGAAATGCCTCCTTATGATTTCTTTTTCAGCAAGAAGAGGAGGGCTATAGTCAAAAGGGAAACACATCAGAAGGACAGTGAAACAGTAAAAAGGCAAAGGATGTTGTATGATGGAAAAGGCCTGGATGATACAAATTTTGCTAGGGAAATGAAGGGCTCATTAGGTGCCTTTGCCACGGCCAATCAATACTCAGTAGAAAATATAGCAGAGCAGCTGAAATAGAGAGAACAGTTGGTAAGGTAGTTGCAAATCCAGATGAAAACCATAGAACAAGAGGTAATAACATAGATGAATAAGGATTTTTAACAGGTTAGAGCCAGTGATAGGTAGAAGATTCAACAACTCAAAACTAGCCTTGATGAACTACATAAAAATTCACAGGACAATAGAGAAATGGCCATTCAAAAGGGAGAATTTATCAAACAATGTCAGGCCAAGATAGATTTAGTTGAAGTTAGAGCAGTGGAGATGGCAGGCTTATAAGCTCAGGCAATGGAGGTACACGAAAGGTTGGAATTAGCTCAGCAAGATCTATTTACGAAAGTGGAAGTCGTTCAAAGATGTTATCGAGTGGCAAACCTTTCTCTAAATAACATTTACATTAAGGAGAGAGAAGCCATTGCATATCAGGCTAAGTTTTAGGAGGCCATTTCAATAGCAGCAAAGGATGATGTATAAGAGGTCCCTCGATTGTCTCTTTCTGAGCGAACCCGAGGTGACATAATATTGAAGGCATGGGAGACGAATCTAGCTGAAAGTAAAATATTATCCAGGGAAGTAAACAAATCTTGTGAATAAGAATTGTCTTCACTCAACAAAGGGATACTTGACGTTGAAAACGATAGTATCTCTCAGGCTCTAGGGTAGATTGACATAGCAAAAAATCAACACAATTCTAAGACAAGCATAGAAGAAGCCCGGATGAACATCCAGATATTGAAACAAATCGACCTTGTCCAAATTAACAAATGTATAGTAAACCCCAGTTTACAGCTACAGGATATATCTTTGGAAGCAAGGAAAATACAGGATAGGTTTCCTCATATAGAAAAGAAGCTGTATATTTTTTAGACAAATGAAACAACAGAACCTTCTGGGTTGGTAGTGTAGTTAGTAAGTAGATGCATCCAGTGTGTCAAACACGGGAAAGCCATCACATCTGGAAATAAATGAGATACCTTGTGCATATTACTCGTCATGATCAGATGCCAACGAACTCCAATATGGAAGATATGGAAAAGAAACATCTCTACAGGTAGATGAAGAGACATAGGAGATGTAAATGGAACCTTTCAATTTTTTCATATTGTAAAATTTGATAATCTTTATGATAAGTCCAACCATTTTGGATTGAGACCATTTTGTATAAATACATGAATCAAAGACTTATTTTGGGATTCTTCTTGTCGATTGTAACAGAGAAGACTCTCCTTATAGAGTATTAATACAAGTGCAGACATAGATTTCAAGTTTTTTTCAAATATGGTTTATGTTCTTCTTTGTCTTCCATTGCTCATTTTCTTTACGTATTTATGAATAAATGTTGATTTCAATTTAGTACTACAACTACTGAAATATTATTGTATCAGTGATTTATTGAGTAAGTATATTTTCATCTATATTTATTGTGAGTAATAGAAGAACTGCTTGTTGTGTGGATTACTGTATTTTTATGCATTATTCAAGGTTATACTAATTTATTTTCTTCTACTGCAACAAGGTGGGATTCTTCTGTAATTGATGCCCTGTTTTGTTCCATAGTTTTGTTATTTTCCTTCACTTCATTTATTATTTGGATTTTGACCCAGATACGAAATACAGCCTCTATGTTGCTACGAGGTTAATTTCATTAAGGATTTTTTCTCATAGAACGAATGTAGGAAAAGAATTTTAAAACATACTCTTAAACAATTTTCCTAATGCCTAACATTATCCCTTGAGCCTTAAGTTTAATATCAGGACCAACATACTCTTTGATATAATTTATAGGGTTTTGTCTCAAAATACAAGGTTGCTAAGGAAATCTTTTTCTTATCATCCATAATATTATGAAATTCAAAGTATTTGTCTATTTGGTTCACTTATTGATTTCGGGGGAAAATACCCTATAGTAGTGGGCTTACTGCAACAAATATATTACCATAAAGAAAGAAAATTCCATAAATAACACATAGAAAATATATTATAACTGAATTAAATGGAAATAACTAACTACTTTGAAGAGAAGGAGAAAATACTCACAGGTGGTCCCTTGTTTGATGGAAATCCCGAGTCCTTGAAGCTTCTCATTATTTTACGATAGTTCCTCTGAAACCTTCAAGAACCTCAAACATACAAGACTATGCAGAGAAGTAGTTATTACTAATAACTACCCTTTAGTCCAATAAAATATAATGGAATGATCAAAGCAACTAGTGTTCTACAAAGCATATATGAAAGAATGGAAAGTTAAACAATACAAATACAATGTTTTTCAAAGGAATGAGTTTCTTATTGATAATCTATAGTTTGGTAGTTATGTTGTATACATGTCCTATGCGGCGCTTCCCTTTCAAAAGAGACTTCAGGTCCCTCCACCCAAGCTCCTGCTATAAAGATTGGTTTTGACTCTAGGTTCACCAACAGATTCAAAGAGAATATAAGAGAGACTCTTAATCAGATTGGATGGTGATCAGGGAAGGCTAGAAACAAGGGTTTTCAGGTCAATAACCAGCAGAAACATGGATGTGTATGGGCTCACAAACATGGTGGGTATAGCCAAATGGATGTATTATTTTGGTGTGCAAAGAATCATTACTTTTCTCCTAAAGCCAAATGTTGTATTTATGCCATCTCTAGTTGGTTAGATATGGTTGACTATGGGTAAATAGAGTTAGGTAACTAACCAAACATGTAACTAAACATTTAATTAGGAAAAAATATATTTATTTATTTAAGCATTTATTAGCATGTATGTGACTCTCCTTTGGGAAACCCGCGTATATGTGTGCTGCATAACTGTCAAAGCGTGTACAACTTCCAAAAAGATAGTTTTTAGAAGGTCTCAAGGAGGTATGGGGAATATTTTTCTGTAAGTAGGATAGGGACTATTCCAATAAGAGCATCAATGCTTCAATGGTGTCAGTTGACGCTATAACATATGCGCCCTTGTTGACCAAAAATTGGTCATCTATATTTTCCCACTCTTTGTCTAATAAAAAAATTGATATCAGAGAAACAAAAATTTTGAACTTTTATAAGTTCATTGTGTAGCCTTTAGTCTCATCCTCATCACACATTTCGCAGATTCAAAGAATCCATATTCCCAACATTTTATAATTTTATCCAGAAATTTGACAGGGAGATTGCAAAAAGAACTTTGAAAAATGGAAAGAAGAATTTGTCTAAGTATGGTGCACCTTTCCTCTCAAATTTTGAATTTTTGACTAAGTATTCTCCTCACTTAGTCATTTCTCTCACCTTCTATCTCCATCCATCTCCACACTTAACCATTTTCCTCTCTTATCCCTTCACCTCTCTTCATACTCTCATCCCATACTTAATATTTTTTCCATTTTCTCATTACTCTCATATTCCCTTCATTACTCATACTTAGTCATTTTTATACCTTCCATTCCTAAATCTCCTCTCTCTTACTCTCATTTCCATACTTAATCATATTTCCCTCTTCCACTCTCATTCCATACTTAGTCATTTTTCCCTCTTCCACTCTACTCTACTCTCCTTCCTCACTACTCTTATTACTCTACTCTCATACTTAACCATTTGTCTCTCTTCCATTTTTATTTCTTACAATATACTCTCTATACCACATATTACATACTAATCCATTTCCACATTCACATTCATATTCTCATTTTCCATTTATTTTTCTTATTTTCCTTTTCCTTATTCATTTTCCACACTTCCCTAACTCGGTGAATTTCTCATATTATTTTAATTTTATTTCTCTTGTCCTAAGTTTTTTGGACATATATCCAAGTGACACATGGGTTGACTGGGTGATGGCTAGGTAATGACTTGGCGGCCAAAATATTACCGTGAGATGTATTTTCTAAGGCACTAAGAGTTAAGCTAAGTCATGAGTTCCATAATTTCCTTTACTTTACATGAATAATAAGGAAGGAATTTGAATTATAAACACCAATGTTTCAACCACCACAATGCATGTGGGATGGGAATTTTAAAGAACAAGGAAATTTAAATCAAAGGCTAGGAATGACCCACAAAATTAATGGACGGTGATTGAGTCATGATCTTGCAGAGGCCATAACTTGAGCTCCGGGTGCCGAAATCACATAAATTTTATACTGTTGGAAATTTATTTCGATGAGGAAGATGATGGTATAGGTTAGAAGGGCTGAAATTGGCTATAATTTCCTAGAAATGGAAATAGAAGTTAGCTTAATTTTTAATGGATTTTCTTGACAACTAAACTTCACAAGCTCGTATCTTGAGATCTGGGAGTCGGATTTGGGAAAAATTTATATCGTTGGAAAGATAATACAATGAATATAAAATATGAAATGATTTCCATGGTTTAAAATTTGACTATAATTTCCATAAAGTAAAAATAAATTCCTCCCGTTTTAAAGGGAAATTAATAAAACTTTGAAAATAAAGTTTATTTAAAAACTTTTATTAAAAAAGGAAAAAGACCCATTTTAAAGATACGAATGATAATGATGTGAAATAATTAAAAAAAAACTTAATTAATAATTAATTAAAGAGAATACTTGAAGAGGAAAAGTGTACAGGAAATTAAAGAAAAGAAAAACCCTAACTACTCAAGTAGTTAGAAAATCTAATTTTAAAAAGAGAAGAAGTGTTTCATCAAGGGTTCCATAATCAGAATTATCAAAGGGGAAAGGGAAGAAGATCAGAGGAATAAGAAAGTACAGCCATGAATATACAGCCAATATTCTGATCAACGAAGAGAGATCTCCATCTTATCCACTCTTTCTCTTCTTCTACACCATTTCTCATAGTTTTATGCTTGAATCTCTGAATTGGGCACAAGGTTGAGTTTCTTAGTGTTCTTCTTTTATTATTCAAAAGACTTTTTCTCATATGATCATGGAGTATTTACAGCCATATACATTACTGTCAATTTTTTTTTAATGAAGAATATTTTTCATGAATAAAACTCCATAAAGAATTATTTTGGGGTTGATTTTGATTGTATCTTGTAACTTTGAGTCTTAAGTATGAGATATTTGAAATTGATCTATCAAATTCTCTTTTGATCTTTATAGTAATACTCTTTTAAAATTATTTGAGATGGTCAAATTATTCTCTCCTAATTCTCTTGAAGAATATATGGATGCATTTGTATGTGATTAAGAATATTGCATATGTGATGTTGATCACAAATAAATTATGATGTTCAAGCCCTCCTTCAATCTTTTCTATTGTTAGAAGACTTATTTTTGCACATAAATATCATATCAGGTTATTGAAGAACCATTTTATTGGATAAATTTGAGCAACAAAGAACTAGGATTTGTTTCCTAAGCATTCTCCTAATCCAATATATTCAAGATATATGTTTTATCCAAAGAGGAGTATCGCCTCTCTAAAAACGCAGGAGGATTCATATCCTCGTGAGATTGTCATTTCATTCATGGCAGATTCAAATGTAAACACCCCTAATGTGTGAGGTCAGAAGAAAAACAAATGGATGAAATACATTATAAGTCTTCGAAGAGTTGTAATCCAGGGTGAAGGTCACCATAATCCAATCTAAGAACAACAACCAACCATAGAAACAAGTCAGAAAACTCAATTCTTGAGGCAGGCATACCCATGATCAAGTGTGATTACAAGCATGGTCACCAATAAAGTACATTGCAGATCCATGAAGAATGTATATATAGAAATAAATGATCTTGGCCATGAAAGAGATACATAGGGGATCAATGTCAAACAAAGACCATAGACATGAAAGAGATACAAAGTGGATCTATGTCTCAGAATCAATGAAGGATATCTAGGGGAAAGAGTTGGATAAGTGATCCTTCAAAAGTACCAATGTAAGGAGTGGTACTATCCAATCGCAACTTGGGAAGCATCATAACAGAGGTGATGCTACTACATTCCTGATGTCTTCAACTACATCCTCAAGGTCTTCAAATCAACCATTGTGGTACTATTTTGCACTATGTGAATAAATGTGTTGAAGTCAAACATAGTGAGACATTGTTTGATTATTGGTCATTGATGTATACCATTAACAAGTGTGGATAGAGGATCTAATGTCGAACACCTAGTAGAATCTATCGATTAGAGGACATTGATGTATTCCCAATGTCAATAGCAAGAGAACCTAAAACTAATGACTCCAAGCCCCAAGGAACTAATAATGACTCTAGATCCATATCCTAGAGAAAGATGTGCTAAAGTAGATAGGAAGATATCCACTAGAAGGAGGGCATTAAGGCATCCCCCATCATCCAACATGAGGAGTAGCAAAAGGAAAAATATTTGGAAGAACTATGATAAAATATTGAAAGGACCACCATGAAGTATGTCTCCCACGTGCACCAGATGTAAATAGTACATGAAAGAGACCCTCTAAATAACATCCAATAATGAAAACTGTCAACAAAGGAGAGGAAAACACCAATGGGTAAAAATGGAATCCAAGGTACTGCACAAATCCTGATGTGTGAATAACTTTGTTGTCATCAAACACAAGTGAAACCACTCGGTCAGTGACTAATGATGGAATGTCATTTGTTGAGCACAAACCACCTATCAATGATGTAAATAGGGCCATGGTGTGACTCTAGGTCAAACTCTTAGAGCAATTTGTCACATTCAATAAGATATTAACCTACCGGTAGGAAGTCAATGGGAACCCTCCATACCAGCATGAGTATAGGACAAAGACAATTTTGATTCTAAGATGTACTTGACACATGGGAAGGTTGACATGCAAAGTCAATTTTTTTGTGGAATGGCCGACACAGGTTTAAAATTTCCTCTAAATAAGAACACTATACAATATGTGACTTAGGAAGTAAGGAATGAAAATGAACATTGACATAAGTCTGTGATGCAGGAGGCAATGAGAGACTCTTCGTAGTGACTGAAAGAATAACATGTCGAAGGAGTAAAAACTATGTGTAACTGGTTCAGTTTCTTAAAGTCATACTAAACCAAATTATTGAGACTAGACTCAATATTTTCTGCTTTGTTCAAATGAGATTCGATTTCTTCCAATAATGGTAAAGAATACACATTCCCACATTGTTTTTTTAATCTGATTTTTTGTCTTTTTCATTTTGGAAAACCTGAAAAGGAATAAAAGAATGCTAGAATACATAGATAAAATGAGTGTCATGGGCAAGAAAACTAGTTCCAAGCACAAGGAACATACCTATGCTCAATGCAAGGATCCATGTATAGGATATGGACACTTGGATAATTTTTCCTCCTAGGGTACAGGTGTCAAATTGCAAAGGAGAAACTTGCAAGGATGGAAATTGATGAGAATGCTTAAGAAAATGGTTAAGCAACAACAAGTTGAAGTCGACATTAGGCTCAAAAGTGCCAACAGTAGAATGCAGTGTTATATTACAACTTAACACATAAGTATGGGAGCCCCGCAGGTAAATAGCCAGAAGAATATTGAGAAGAATATGAGGTTTCAACGCAATGTCATGGTGGGACTAATAGGACTCTCAAGCTTAAGAAAAAAATTCAACATGGGCACCATAAGGGAAAACAAGAGCTAACTAGGATGCCCATGATAGTAGGTGCTACCACGAACTAAAAGACACTTAAAAATGAATGGAAAGGCTTATGTCGCCAGTAAGAAGGGTTGACCCTAAGGAAAATGTATAATAGGTCATTGTTAATGCAATATGCAAGTTGGAAAATATCCTACCCTATATGTTAGTAATGGGAACATTACCTCAAAGAGTCGGAAAAAATGGACTTAGAGGATACAAAAATACCATTTCGATCACCCTCCCTACAAAATCTCAACTCAAACAATCATCTTGTACTAGAAATCTGGTTCATTAGGCATTTAAATGACAAAAAATCGTGAAAACTATATAAAAGTGGGTATAAAAATTCTATATAATGTGAAAAATAACCCAAAAAACATTTGATTTTAAGTTTTTACCAAATTGAGAAAACGAGTGGGAAAACCTTCCAACCTTATGATGAGCATAGTTGGAGCTAAAGTGGTCGGAAATCCTTGCCATCAAAACCAAAAAAATCTTTCTCTTCATTTTCATGCCAAAAAATTTAAGTTTTTTCCATTTATTTTTTTGCATTTTTGGTTTTCAAAGTGGACAGGATCATACATGCCCTAGATTAGAACGGGACGTGTATACTCCATCGTATATGCACCATATATTAACGGTGGGTCCATACAAGTGCACAAAGGGTAAAAAAAGGAAAAACTTGTTTGATTGCAGAACTCAAAAATGGTTATTGAATGGAGAGAGCGAGAGCATGAAGATGTTGAACAAGAGACCTTGGAAAATCCAGAGCTATTATAGGCTCTATGACTATGTGGTTGAGAAATTTTTACGAGTTCCCAAATATACGAGCACACAAAATATTGCTACAACTCTTAATTGGTTATTGGAATCTGGGGGCAGATGCATTTATGCTAGATGGTCAATCGTTGACCATAGAAGTGGATGACATCTATTTCATCATAGGTATCTCTAGACGAGGTGACATGATCAACCTTGAGACCTGAGGGGGGATTGGTCTAACTATAGAGGACTATATTGCATCCTATTACACCCCTAGGAGACAACAAGTTGGGAGTCAAGTCTCGATTCGTATCATAGAGGACCTGAGTCTAAAGGTAATTCTTTAGACCATTAGTAGGATGGAAAAATGTGCCTAACTACACCAAGCACCAAGGCCACAAATTTTTTATGTAGTAGAGTACTTGCGCCCAGTGATATACAACTAGAGCATGTCTTTACTACAAAGCATGAAGACTCAACTTACTGAATGAAAAAATGGCAAGATGAAAAACTCTGAATATGGCAGTATCTTATGCTCTTTCTTCTTCTTTAAGAGTACTCTCCATTATTCCATGAGTCTTTATGCCACCACATTGACTCAAGGAACCATGTTTACTATGATGGTCCATGTTGATACAACGCTTAGGAGGTGGGCGACTACTCTATGCACATGACGATGCATTTTTCCACTAGTGGGAGAATCAGATCATTGCTATTGACAACTATATCGATGAATAGATAAGTTTTTCTCATGATCCATACATTCCCATGCCTCTCGGTGGTGCGTTGGGTGAGATAGGTAAGAAAAATTTTAAATTATTTAATTTTTAATTGTGAATGTGCATATATTGGACCAAGGCAGCCAAAGGGGTACCCACGTCAACGAAGCATAGGGCACGGTGAGGCAAAGCCAATCATCGATTTCGCACAAATGGAATAGACATTACATAATGTCCAGAGCAATTTGGATCACCTTACCCATCAGATTCTCATGATTCAGATTGAGGACTTTCCATAGCAGAGCCAAGGACAAGTAGTGGGTGTTCCACATGCCTGGATGTGCTTATTTTGGCATTTGGAAACCGTCATTGTGTGCTACAAAGAGACACATGCGGGGGTGGGGCCCTCAGCATAGATATCATATGACTCATTTTGTACCGGCCTATAGATAAACATTTAGAGCTAGGGGTTCAAATTTTGTAACTTAAAAATCCTTATTTTGTGTTTATGAACACGAAAATAATATGTACATCTCTTTTTTTCCTTGTTACTTATGTGTATAATGTGTTTATGTACATTTACATGTGTGTGTTTCTAACTTTAGATATGTGAAAAATGTCAATCTAATACATATTTAACGTATGCATCAGACCCAGAATTTTCACTTCTGCACACATGATTATAAGTAATATAATTAAAATGTTGTTCCAAAAGGCGTACTCGTAAGAAACGTAGGATCGAACACACAGTATTGACCATTTATGTGCAACAACACCAATTGGGAATCCAGATGAACCTCTAAAAATGAGATACCATACGTGATAGAATCTCTTAGGAGTTCAATCACAGTACTATACTCAGCCACATTATTCGTTGTTGGCCCCATATAAGCTCTTCCATATACAACCACTTGGCCCAAAGGTGAATAAATCACCCTCACTATGGAAGAAAGGTTATGATTTTGATGGATTGCACAATCCATGAACCCGACATGGACCAATGAATCCAAAGACATCTTCCAATCAAGTAGAAACACTATAAGAAACCAAGAGAAAAAATGAGATAAAAGCCAAAAATACAAAGGGAAGACGCCTAAAAAAAAATTCTCAAGCATAATACCTCTTTAAATAGAGCCCATTTATAGGCTCTAGTGGCACATTACTCTCGTAATCAGATAAATCATAAGATATATTTTGAAGTTCATGCCTCACAATGTAAGTACCATGCCACGTTGTATTGAACTTGTATTCCCCTAACGCGTCCTTATCTTGATCGTAAACAAAAACAAGGTCACCCTCGGAAAACACCCTTGGGTGGATAGACTTCTCATGATGAGACTTGACATGCTTCTTGTGAGTCTCATTTTTCATAGTAGCATCATGACGTTGCTCATCCAAATACTCTAAATGAATGAGACATACTTATAATTTGTCATGTCAGGCATAAGCCCAATTGTGATCTTTAACAAAGGGATTTCACATTCAATAGGCATGATTGCTTCAACCCCGTGAACAAGATGAAAAGGAGAGAAATTTGTGGCAGTCTTGACCAAGATTCATTTTGCCCATAATTCTAGATAAAGCATCAAATGCCAATTAGATTTACTCTTATTGATAGTGCATTGAAGAATGGTCTTGAGAAACTTGTTTACAACCTCCACTTGACCATTCACTTGCGGATAATATGGAAACAAATTATCCTACTTGAATCTCAATTTAGATTTTAACTTTGACATCATTTGGTTATGAAAGTGACGACCATGTTCAGTGACAATCTCTTTCCGAACTTTGAACTTGGTGTTAACCTAATTGAAAAAAAACAAGGCTTTGGTCTCACCGTCATTACCAAAAGTAGGCATGGCCTCCTCCCACTTCATAAAGTAGTCGATGGCCATGATGATATAGTGATACCCCATAGACAAAGACGGGTAGCATGTGGTGAAATAAATTCCCCACTTTTTAAACGAACCAAAGATGATGAAAAAAAACAACAGAGCAGAATGCACGTACATTTTCCTAGAAAAAATATGGCAAGAATGAAACCTTTTGACCACCTCAATACAATCCTTCAAGATCGTCAGCCAAAATTATCTAGCACACAAAATATTTTGGTTGTATACAACCTAGATAGATGACTACAACATGTTCCATTGTGGCAATCATTAAGCAAGGACTCTACTTCCTCATGTGTCAAGAAGTGACAAAGAATTGAATCTCCATGTGGCGATACAAAGTGTCATCTATAATGAGGTAATTCTTCACCTTATGGTGAATATGACATTGATTGTCCTGCGAATGACGTGAAGAAAACTTCAAAGTATGGAGATATATTAAAATATCTTCGTACAAATGATCATTGGAAGAGATAAGGAACATATGCTTGTCTAGAAATGAGTCTCTGATTACGGTTTCCTCATCCTCTCGAGGAAATGATGACATCAACTCGACAAAAACCAATGACTTCTTGGACTTAGCAGATATAGAGTCCAAGTCAAATTCTTGTAGAATGACGATCCACTTATTCTATTTCCCTTGACTATACATCGTGTTAGGACATATTGAAATGGATTGACATCTACAACTACAGTGGTTTTTCGTAGTAAAATTTAATGTCTCAATATTTGGATAGTGTGAACAGCTACCAAGGATAGCTTCTCAACATGCAAATAATTTAGTCCAGGCCTAATCAGACCACGATTGAGATAATATATTACATGTTCTTGCATGCTACCATCTTCCTGAACCAATATTGTGCCAATTGTGGATTCAGTTGTCGTGATAACAATAAATCCATTTTATATTCCAAAGGATTGATGAAGGGGAATATACAAGTGTTTTATTAAGTGCATTGAAGCATTGTTGCATGAACTCATCCCAAACGAAGGGAGCCCCTTTCTTCAATAAAAGCATAAATCCCCTATTGATGTCGGTGTAGTTTTCAATGAGGCATCGAAGGAAAAACGCATTTCCTTGAAGACTCTGTAACTGACGAATATTACACAGGGGAGGAAATTGAACCTATTACCTCAACCTTTAATAGATCAACCATGATCTCTTTGTTGGATACAATAAAACCCAACAGACACCCCAAAACGATGTAGAATATGCACTTGTTCAGATTTAAATGAATACAATAGTAACAACATTTTTCAATGATAATTCTAAGATGCGCTAGATTATCTACCCTCCTGTGAGAGAGAGCGACAAGGTCATCCAAATACACTTCAATAATGTGCTTCAAATCATAGAAAGTGAATGACATAGCCCGTTGGAACGTAGCTCTAGCATTTTTAAGGCCAAAAGGCATATTTCTATATGAAAAATTCCCCAAGGGACATATGAATGTTGTCTTATGTTGATCCTCAGGCCAGATCTAAATATGATTGTACCCAGAAAATCCATCCATAAAGGAAAATATTGTGTTTCCTATACACTCATCAATTATCTGGTCAATGAAAGGTGTTGGGAAGTTGTCCTTTAGAAAATATTTGTTCATATCGTGGAAATATATACAAACGTGTATGGTTCCTTTCTTTTTATCTACCAAAATGGGGTTTGACACCCATTCACTAAGAGGAACCGTCTTTTCTACTTCAACCTTTATAGTTGTTCCTTTCCTAGGGTTTACTGGTTGTAAGATTTTCCAAACAGGCTTGGCATTTTTGTAACTACAAATATCATGTTCAACAATGTGGGGGTCAATGCCTAGAATTTCCTCATAGGACCAGGAAAAAACATCGTGGGACTCTTTAAATAAGGAGGTATATGTATGGGTCTCTTCAGGAGAATAGTTTGCATTGATAAAAACATTTTCTACTATGCCAAGGGTTTTAGAGATGTTTATCAGAATAGTTTCTTATAAATTCACCATGTTCCCCTCAGCATAAACACCTTGCTTTTCCAAGGAGTTCACAGGTTGATCGACACCTCCACTCACAGCTAATCGAAACTCTCCACTTTCAGCTCGAATTAGATCTAGAAGGAAATATGATCAATGATGCAAATATTCCCATGGTCGTTTTGGTCCTGTCATTTCCTCTATAATAGCTTCGTCAAAAGGAAAGACAATGTCGAGGAAATTGAGAGAATTCGAAGATTTCTAGGCCCAAATGGACTCTGGAAATTGATCGTCTTCTTTCCTCCATGAAGAAATAGGATTAGAGGTTACAATATTTTGTTGGATTGCTTGATAAGAGATCGTTGTTGCAAATAATGGCATGTCCATCCTGGCATGGGAAATACCTTCAACCAATTCGCATGGTGAGGATAACACCCATGAATCTTTAAAATATCTAGTTCTAAACAAACCTACCCATGTAACAGGCACCGAGGGGTTCGACATTTGATAGCTGACCGAGGTAGCTCGAATGTACGAAACTGGTGCTAATAAATTGAAATTTCCCATAATCGAAGGGTACATTCCAACATCAATGCTCTCAGTTGTCATCTTAGATTTTTCGATCAATGGGACTGTAGATCCCATATTTTCCATGGAGTCAAAGCAGTTGAACGACATCTGGTCTATCGTTACTATCCTCCCTTCATGAGGGAAGCACAAAAATTGGAAAAATGATGACACAGCAGTAGCTATTGCATAGAACCAACTCCTTCCTAACAAAAGGTTACAATCAAGCAGAGTGTAAACTACTTCAACTTCAACAAAAACGGTCTTCCCCCCTAACTAGACAATAAAAGAGGAAATGAGACCATGTGGTCTAAATGATCATCTATCGAATGTATTTGAAAGAAGAGGATATGGGTTAAGATTAAGGGAACCGATTTCTTTTTGAGAAGATAATGACATAACACATGTTGAAGCACCTTCATCAAAAACAGTTCTTCCAATGATGTGTTTCACATACAAAACATTAATATGGAAGGATACATGATAGGGAAGACGAGGCTTCACCTCTATAGTGTAAAAATTCATAATGAGCTAGCTTGAATATTCAATAGCCCCTATCACAGACAACAATACAGCTCAGTTCACAAGGAAAATTTGTAGCATCTCTATGGATGGCATTGCACATGGTGTTTGAGCCAAGTCCTCAACAATAGAATAGTTGGGTGTGGCTTGAGAATTCGGGTTATGCAACGCACTCTTAAACAAACCTTTTAGTATGTGTGGCATTGTTTCCTTCTCAAGATTCTCTATATGGACATAATTTTGAGGATCCAAAGTTTCTTTCCCCTTAGACGTTGACTTGGGATTACCGTAATTACAAGTTATGGTCAACAAATCAACTTCCTCCACTATCTTATGGTTCACCATATTGATGAACGAAAGTTATCCATCCAACAAGGGTGCATTTTGGGTGCCCCTTGTGGAATTCCTCTAGAATATCCCACCCACAAATGTTTCATGTGTGGGAACAGGTTCTTAAGCACAGCAGGATGCTTCTACGCTAGCAATTGTTGAGCCTCTTCCAACCTTGGGCACTGATGGGTAAGGTGATCGTCACTACAAAGCTTGAAACGGAATTTCACTTTCTTCTTCTCCTTCCTGGTCCCTCCAGCGTTCACATTAGATTTTATATTTTTATTATTGTTTCCACCCCCTTTCTTATCCTTACCATTTCTATTCTTCCCTCCATGTTGTTGGGTATCCTTTGGGACCGTCAATTGTATAGCATGAAAATTCGACGACTATATGGTGGAAACAGTCGAATTCATGGCTTGACTAACCATAGACAGATGAATGCTCATATATTACATCTGGTTTGTAACAATATTTGTGGTAGAAATTTCTACAAACCCAACAATGTTGTCAACATGTGGTCTAGATTTCATTTTCGAAGGTTCGAAATGTGGTCACAGTGCATCCTATATAATCTCATAAAGAATCCCAAACTGTGACTATATTAAATGTAGTTGTTGGGCCCTAAATATCAACTCCTCCTTAGAGTACACTCCTAACATTGATACATATTTAGAGAAGTAAGGCAATAAGGACTTGAGGAACCATTCCAACAAGAAATCAGGAAGGACTTTATCTTTGATTAGCCTCTTCCACCTCTATGACTCTTGGATATGATATGATATGTGAGTGGCTTTGTCCTACATAAGCATGGATAAGAGGTTAGTTTTGACATCATACCAGATAGGAAGCTAGAAGTGGTTGAGGAAAGCCAAGGCCAGATCGTGAAATGTGTTAAATGATGAACCGTCAATTTCAATGTACTATTTCATTGTGAATCTCATTAGAGATGTTGGAAGAGACGAAGCTGGATGGAATCATCATTTAAAGAATTTGATGAACACCATAAATGGAAAGTCATCACATGGTCGCTCGAATCCTCGCCAGACTTACCTTTGAATTTCATATTGTACAAAGGTAACTTGTTGGGGAACGAAGGCCAGTTCGAATCATGGAAAAATGAATTGTTCATGAGATTTAACAGGTATGGAAATTTTAACATTTCCAAAAAGGGTAACCTCGGTGGGGCCCCAAAATTTGGACTAGCTGAATTGAAGATTTTGGGTTGGGTACTCACCGAAAAAGAATAACCTGGGTTATTACTCACACCATGTTGTCTAGAAGAGTTTGAAAATGAGCCAAGGTTTGAGTAAAACCTTGGTAGCCCTAATTATACGGAGGAAACACTCCACCCATCTAGTTCCCGTAAGACAAAATAGGGCTTCCCCTTGCTAACATCCCTTATGAAAGAAAATCCCCTTGCATATGATAGTATTGACCAAGAAAGGAATTTCCCCTTGAAGACATCCATTGTGAAGAGTAAGATCCTTGTGTAGGATTCCATCGGTCTTGGAAGGGGATTCCCCCTCTCAACATTCCAGAAAGGGGAAAGGGATCTCTCCATGTTAGCACAAAATAGAGACCAGGGTTCTCGGATGTTACCTACAAAGGGTACCATTTTAGTCTAAGAGCATTGGCATATTCAACCTTCTGCAAGGGAAAGATGTCTCACCTGAAGCGCATCCAAGACATCTGAGGTGAAGTGAGTCAAAAAGAATGAATCACCGTATTTAGCATAACCATGTCCAGATTCATACATCAATATGTAAAAAGACTTTCATTGATAGTGATTAAACACTAAACACACATGATACATGTAATTGTGTAGCATAGAAACCATATATTCATACACAGTAAAATAAAATTTTATGGCCTGAACAATCTTTCATATTATCAGCATATCAAAATAGTTACACATTGAGTACATCTCTCATAAATTGTCCTACACAACAGAATCCCTTATTAGATACTCATTACAGACTCTACCTTAGTGCGCAAGAACAGTAACATTCCAAACCCCTTACAATATATTATTGAGACTAAATCAATAAAAATAATGATAATAGTAACCCTTTTCTTATTACATAGCTCCATATGTATATTTTTTCCTTAGGTGCTTCTTGAATTATTGATTCCCCTTTATTTCCATCTTTTTCCTTGCATGCGCTCAAAGCTCTTGGTTATTTCCACTGCTCATCTAACTAGCACATGATGCTTTCTAGCTATTTTCATTGTTAGCACACTTTCAGATAGTTTTTCTCACATCTAGCTATTTTCCGCCACTTTTAATCTTTTGCTGACATGCTATGCTTTCCGCAAAACTTTGGCATTTCCAAAAATCAGGAATTCCTCAAAAATGGAGGGCCCAACAGGCCTCAACCAAAACCTTTGACTCATCTTGATTCAAACTTTCGCTTCCTTCTCATGGCCTTCTGAAAACAGAGGGCCCAACTCCAGCACAATTGTGAGGGCCTACTGGCAAAAGTTGTCATAGTGCTCCATGCTATCGTGTCATTTTATTGCCAAATTCGAGGCTCCCGCAACAAACTCATGTGTTATTGTCACATTGGACTCCTTGATCTTGGTAGCCAGCAGTGTAGTCCATTTGAATTCTGCAAGTGAATCAAGATAGTTCATCTATACATACTCAGCTTGCAGTGCAGGGTGGAAGTCTCAGATCTCTTTCTTAACTGCCCAAGTAGACTCATCTAGAGCATCCAGTCTTTCGTCCACAACTTGGATCTCGACAAATTTGGCTTCTTGCTCAACTGGGTTAGTGATAGGTTGGGATTTTTCATTCATGCAGTTGAGCTGGGCATGTAACTCTTCAACTGTCTTACTTCGGCATTCCAGCCATCCGACCCAATCATTGACCATGCCAGAAATTTGGCAACATTCATCTGCATGAGCATGAAGAGAGGATAAGACAAGATTTCCCATCATGACTTCATGTGTGAACCTTTGCATCATCTCTTGGGGTTTCTCCTTTTCTTTCAATTTGATTGCAGCCATCTCTTGTTGAAGGTTGTCATTCCTTGCAGGTATTTGTGACCAGGCATCAGCAATGAGCTCAAGTTGTTGTAGAGGCATAATTGGAGTGATGTCCTTAGGTAGCTTGGGAGAAACATGTCTGAAGGTAGGACAAACTTGGAGAAAATTATAAGAAAAGGCCACAATATTTGACTTAGCCTGTGCTCACAACCCCTACTCATGATCCCATGTTGAAGTGGCCAAAATTATGGCATGACATAGTTGTTCCAAATGTTGTGTAATCTCTTCATTCATATTCTTTGCAATGAGAAGTCTCTTATCAAGATGATCTATAGATGCTCACATAATATTCGTGAGTTGTGGTATATACTATGAGGCAATCTCACCGCTGTCAAGGGATAGATCCAAGGGCAACCGGGAAGCCAATGTTTGGCCACTAGTGACAAATCGCTTAGACATGCTTGGGGTTCCAGTACCCTCAAGACTAGGAAAATTGATACGAAGGCTACTAGCGAGCCTATCATGGACCTCTATAGGAAGTGTCCCAATGACATCAGTGTGCTCGAGGCACAATTCCAATATGGCACGGAATTGTTATGGATCATGCAATAGTGGCTCAAATTGTTCCCTGACCGAACTTGTGTCGTGTGCAAAGTGGGTGTCATATTGGGTGGCCATCATGTCAATGTGAGGATATAGACCCATCTACTATAGCACCTCTGGTACCTTATTTGATTCAATATTGGGATTATTCTTGGGCAGGGTGTCTAGTAGAACATGGACCTACGAACCATTGGGGAATGTGGTTCCTATAGACTTTGTGAAAGGAGTAGTAGACACATGTGCAGGAGTGTCTATATGGGTGTGGTGAGGGTATGATGGAGTGGTGGAAGGGGTTTTCGCAGCCAAAGTAGGTGATTGATGAGGGAAATATTCTATGACAAAAGTGAGTTGGGTATTGACTGGTGGGTTGTCAATAATAGTTATGATGGGAATGGAAGATGGAATGGGGATGGTGGTGCAAAATGGTGGCAGAAATGAAGAAATGGAAGTGGCATCGGTGATGTGGGATTCAAGAATGGATTTAGACAAAGAGATGGAGCGTATTTTCTTGCGAGGAAAAGCAGTAGCAAAGGATTTGCAAAGATGCTTACCGGAAATAGTGGCATCCTCTAGAATGGATGGGAATGGGAGTGAAAATTATTGGGGTAGTGTCTTCTCTTATCCTTCATCCTCTTCATCATCTGATGTTAAGGGTGTTCATTCTCTCTTTGATGTAGTCGTGTCTGGGCCTGCACCACTAATCTTTACTGAAACTGGTAATTGTGATATCACAGGCATCACATATCAGACGTCTGATATCTTATGTTCTATGATGACCCTGGGCCATGTAGTCAGAAAGTTATTGATAGTTGTTGGGAATTAAATTAGTCTGACGGGTAATGATGGGATAGAGATAAAAAATGTACCAATGGTAGTTAATGAATGAAGTGATAGCAACAAGGCATAGATTCCAAACTTGGAAGTTACTAAATACAAATATATTTGATTCATACTTCCCCGACCACAAAGGTGATATCCATGCTGGACAAAATGACAAGGACAAGTAGACTCAATGACAAGTGACAGTTGGACACATCACCATTTTATTGATTGAAAAGGGAAACAACAAAACAATTGAAATCCTACCTACTGAATTCACCCCTGGTGACAGGAGTGTTCCAAACCATTTCTTATTGAGAAGAAATATAAGGCTTCAGGAATGTGTCATTCACCCATCCTCGATGAACAATGTCATCGAGTTACATGAGTCTGGCAGCTCTAGAATCACATATTTCCATAACTATAAAGGGTTTGAACCAATGCATTTGTAATTTCCCGGGATTCTTTTGGTACTTGTTTTCATATATAAAAACTTAATCACCATGCACAAACGTCTTGGTCTTAATGTTCCTGTCATGCCAAGATTTCTATCGATCCTTCTTCATTGTTTGATGAAAATCGGCCAAAACTCAGACATCTTCCAATGCCATCAACTATGTGACCCATTCTACAACTAATTTGTCATATGTCATGTGAGTGACATGCACAATATATAAACTTGGAGTGATGAACTCAAAGGGGAAAATTGCTTCCTTGCCATAAAATAGTTGAAATGAAATATACTTATGTATTTTATTTGTAGTAGTCATGTAATACCATAACATTGTTGCAACCCTTTCATCCCAGTCATCCCTATTTGTGCAACATACTTTGGTTTATCCTCTCTCTAGAATCTTGTTAAAGGCTTCGAATGTACCATTCACTTGTGGATGATATGGGCTACTTTTGTGATGTTGAATTAGGAACTCGTGAGTGAGACTAGCTACAGTCTCGCTAATGAAATGTGCACCCTGATCACTGATCAAAATCCGAGGGCATCCAAACCGAGTGATGATGTTCTCAAAAATAAACCTAGTTGTAGTATCTATACAGCAATCTCGGATTGGTTATGCTTCGGCCCAATGGGTAAGATAGTTGGTAGCAATGATAATATACTTGGCTTTTGAATGCTTGGTTAGTCGATTGATCGATCCTATGAAGTCAACTGCTCATTTCTCAAATGATTGAAGAGAATGAATAGGATATAAGGGAAACTCATCTCTGCATGATGGTTTACCCACTATATAACAAACATCACATGCCCTGATGTAATCCTTTTCATCTTTAAAGATATTTAGCCACCATATTCCTACTTGGAGTATATTTTGGGTAGTTTCCTTCCCTCTGACATGCCCTCTCGCAACTTCATTATGGCATTCCTGTAATATTCCAGGGTGCTTGTGATCAAGTACACATATTCTAAGGATGTTTTCCAATCCCAATTTATACAAATGGATTGTGATCAACTGATTTTCAGCAGCACAGACCACCAAGTGTCTCTTCTAAGTTGTGGAATACCCATCAGGCATAGTAACAATAGTGAGAAACAATGAAATATCTGGAAGGTAATTAGGAAGAGCCTCAATCTTAAAAAGATCTGCATCTAGGAGATGATTATATACATCTCTGCCACTCTCTCCTAATTCTAATTGAGATAGATGATCAGGGCCAACATTTAATTTGTCTGGCTTGACAATGACTTCAAAGGAAAACTCTTGAAATAAAAACAACCATCTACAAATATTGCCTTCTAACATAGGCTTATTAACCAGATATTTTAGAGAAGAATGATCAGTAAAGAATATAAAATGGTCTCCTAACAAATAAGGTCTAAACTTTTTCAAATCATAAACCATCGCTAAACCTTCCCTTCTAGTGGTAGTGTACTTGCGCTCGACTTGAGAAAGCTTCCTGCTAACAAAGTAGATCGGATGATCAAGGTTTCCTTGACTAGGTTGTGCAAGGATTGCACCCAAAGAAATACCAGAAACATCAATGTGTACTTGTAATTCCTCATTCCAATTAGGATAGATGAGAATAGGGGCAGTACTCAACTTTTCTTTAAGGGTATGAAAGACTTGATCACACTTTCTCTTCCAACTGAAGGTTTCAGAATTCTTCATCGATTTCTCCAACGGAGCAGTGATATTTCCATAATTCTCGATAAATGTGTGGTATTATCTAGTGTGACTCAACTTTGACCTGAATTGTTTATCGCTCTTAGACAGGGGAATATTTAGTATCACAACAACCTTTGCAATATCAACTAACACTCCTTCCATAAATACTATATGGCCTAGCACATTTCCAAATGGTACAAAAAAAATACACTTCTTCAGGTTTAAAGAAACATGTAGTTGTCTTCAATAATCAAACATCAATTGGAGTGGACCTATGTGCTCCTTCGATAGGTTTTACACGGTCCAGTCGTCCATATACACTTCAAGAAATTTATAAATAAAGTTGCGGAATGCAGCAATAACTATTCAAGAGAAAATAGCAAGGGCATTCTTCAGCCCAAATGGCATAATATTATAAGGAAAAGAACCCCATTATGTAGTGAAGGTAGTCTTTCTCTTATATTCTTTCACAATTCTAACCTTATGGTAGCCTAAGAATCCATCTGTAAAATAATAGGCTTCATTGCCTGCTACTTGATCAAGGACTTCATTGTTAAAGGGAGTGGGAAAAGGGTCATGTACACATGTTGAGTTCAAACTCCTATAATCCAAACAGACTCTTATATCATCAGTACCCTTCTTTATCTAGATTACAATAGGACTAATCCACTCGGCCTCATCCATAAGAAAAATTAACTCAGATGCTAGAATTCGATCAATCCCTTTCTTATCCTTCTCCTTGACTCATGGATTTAGATGGTACAGTATATTCTTGACAGGCTTAGCATCTGGTTTTAATTCAATCCTCATTTCTCCCAATTCTCCTTTAATCCCCTTTAGTTCTAAAAATCTCTTAGGAAAGAGATCCTCGTAATCCTGCAACAGANTTTGCTGACATGCTATGCTTTCCGCAAAACTTTGGCATTTCCAAAAATCAGGAATTCCTCAAAAATGGAGGGCCCAACAGGCCTCAACCAAAACCTTTGACTCATCTTGATTCAAACTTTCGCTTCCTTCTCATGGCCTTCTGAAAACAGAGGGCCCAACTCCAGCACAATTGTGAGGGCCTACTGGCAAAAGTTGTCATAGTGCTCCATGCTATCGTGTCATTTTATTGCCAAATTCGAGGCTCCCGCAACAAACTCATGTGTTATTGTCACATTGGACTCCTTGATCTTGGTAGCCAGCAGTGTAGTCCATTTGAATTCTGCAAGTGAATCAAGATAGTTCATCTATACATACTCAGCTTGCAGTGCAGGGTGGAAGTCTCAGATCTCTTTCTTAACTGCCCAAGTAGACTCATCTAGAGCATCCAGTCTTTCGTCCACAACTTGGATCTCGACAAATTTGGCTTCTTGCTCAACTGGGTTAGTGATAGGTTGGGATTTTTCATTCATGCAGTTGAGCTGGGCATGTAACTCTTCAACTGTCTTACTTCGGCATTCCAGCCATCCGACCCAATCATTGACCATGCCAGAAATTTGGCAACATTCATCTGCATGAGCATGAAGAGAGGATAAGACAAGATTTCCCATCATGACTTCATGTGTGAACCTTTGCATCATCTCTTGGGGTTTCTCCTTTTCTTTCAATTTGATTGCAGCCATCTCTTGTTGAAGGTTGTCATTCCTTGCAGGTATTTGTGACCAGGCATCAGCAATGAGCTCAAGTTGTTGTAGAGGCATAATTGGAGTGATGTCCTTAGGTAGCTTGGGAGAAACATGTCTGAAGGTAGGACAAACTTGGAGAAAATTATAAGAAAAGGCCACAATATTTGACTTAGCCTGTGCTCACAACCCCTACTCATGATCCCATGTTGAAGTGGCCAAAATTATGGCATGACATAGTTGTTCCAAATGTTGTGTAATCTCTTCATTCATATTCTTTGCAATGAGAAGTCTCTTATCAAGATGATCTATAGATGCTCACATAATATTCGTGAGTTGTGGTATATACTATGAGGCAATCTCACCGCTGTCAAGGGATAGATCCAAGGGCAACCGGGAAGCCAATGTTTGGCCACTAGTGACAAATCGCTTAGACATGCTTGGGGTTCCAGTACCCTCAAGACTAGGAAAATTGATACGAAGGCTACTAGCGAGCCTATCATGGACCTCTATAGGAAGTGTCCCAATGACATCAGTGTGCTCGAGGCACAATTCCAATATGGCACGGAATTGTTATGGATCATGCAATAGTGGCTCAAATTGTTCCCTGACCGAACTTGTGTCGTGTGCAAAGTGGGTGTCATATTGGGTGGCCATCATGTCAATGTGAGGATATAGACCCATCTACTATAGCACCTCTGGTACCTTATTTGATTCAATATTGGGATTATTCTTGGGCAGGGTGTCTAGTAGAACATGGACCTACGAACCATTGGGGAATGTGGTTCCTATAGACTTTGTGAAAGGAGTAGTAGACACATGTGCAGGAGTGTCTATATGGGTGTGGTGAGGGTATGATGGAGTGGTGGAAGGGGTTTTCGCAGCCAAAGTAGGTGATTGATGAGGGAAATATTCTATGACAAAAGTGAGTTGGGTATTGACTGGTGGGTTGTCAATAATAGTTATGATGGGAATGGAAGATGGAATGGGGATGGTGGTGCAAAATGGTGGCAGAAATGAAGAAATGGAAGTGGCATCGGTGATGTGGGATTCAAGAATGGATTTAGACAAAGAGATGGAGCGTATTTTCTTGCGAGGAAAAGCAGTAGCAAAGGATTTGCAAAGATGCTTACCGGAAATAGTGGCATCCTCTAGAATGGATGGGAATGGGAGTGAAAATTATTGGGGTAGTGTCTTCTCTTATCCTTCATCCTCTTCATCATCTGATGTTAAGGGTGTTCATTCTCTCTTTGATGTAGTCGTGTCTGGGCCTGCACCACTAATCTTTACTGAAACTGGTAATTGTGATATCACAGGCATCACATATCAGACGTCTGATATCTTATGTTCTATGATGACCCTGGGCCATGTAGTCAGAAAGTTATTGATAGTTGTTGGGAATTAAATTAGTCTGACGGGTAATGATGGGATAGAGATAAAAAATGTACCAATGGTAGTTAATGAATGAAGTGATAGCAACAAGGCATAGATTCCAAACTTGGAAGTTACTAAATACAAATATATTTGATTCATACTTCCCCGACCACAAAGGTGATATCCATGCTGGACAAAATGACAAGGACAAGTAGACTCAATGACAAGTGACAGTTGGACACATCACCATTTTATTGATTGAAAAGGGAAACAACAAAACAATTGAAATCCTACCTACTGAATTCACCCCTGGTGACAGGAGTGTTCCAAACCATTTCTTATTGAGAAGAAATATAAGGCTTCAGGAATGTGTCATTCACCCATCCTCGATGAACAATGTCATCGAGTTACATGAGTCTGGCAGCTCTAGAATCACATATTTCCATAACTATAAAGGGTTTGAACCAATGCATTTGTAATTTCCCGGGATTCTTTTGGTACTTGTTTTCATATATAAAAACTTAATCACCATGCACAAACGTCTTGGTCTTAATGTTCCTGTCATGCCAAGATTTCTATCGATCCTTCTTCATTGTTTGATGAAAATCGGCCAAAACTCAGACATCTTCCAATGCCATCAACTATGTGACCCATTCTACAACTAATTTGTCATATGTCATGTGAGTGACATGCACAATATATAAACTTGGAGTGATGAACTCAAAGGGGAAAATTGCTTCCTTGCCATAAAATAGTTGAAATGAAATATACTTATGTATTTTATTTGTAGTAGTCATGTAATACCATAACATTGTTGCAACCCTTTCATCCCAGTCATCCCTATTTGTGAAACATACTTTGGTTTATCCTCTCTCTAGAATCTTGTTAAAGGCTTCGAATGTACCATTCACTTGTGGATGATATGGGCTACTTTTGTGATGTTGAATTAGGAACTTGTGAGTGAGACTAGCTACAGTCTCGCTAATGAAATGTGCACCCTGATCACTGGTCAAAATCCAAGGGCATCCAAACCGAGTGATGATGTTCTCAAAAATAAAACTAGTTGTAGTATCTATACAGCAATCTCGGATTGGTTATGCTTCGGCCCAATGGGTAAGATAGTTGGTAGCAATGATAATATACTTGGATTTTGAATGCTTGGTTAGTCGATTGATCGATCCTATGAAGTCAACTGCTCATTTCTCAAATGATTGAAGAGAATGAATAGAATGTAAGGGAAACTCATCTCTGCGTGATGGTTTACCCACTATATAACAAACATCACATGCCCTGATGTAATCCTTTTCATATTTAAAGATATTTAGCCACCATATTCCTACTTGGAGTATATTTTGGGTAGTTTCCTTCCCTCTGACATGCCCTCTCGCAACTTCATTATGGCATTCTTGTAATATTCCAGGGTTCTTGTGATCAAGTACACATATTCTAAGGATGTTTTCCAATCCCAATTTATACAAATGGATTGTGATCAACTGATTTTTAGCAGCACAGACCACCAAGTGTCTCTTCTAAGTTGTGGAATACCCATCAGGCATAGTAACAATAGTGAGAAACAATGCAATATCTGGAAGGTAATTAGGAAGAGCCTCAATCTTAAAAAGATCTGCATCTAGGAGATGATTATATACATCTCTGCCACTCTCTCCTAATTCTAATTGAGATAGATGATTAGGGCCAACATTTAATTTGTCTGGCTTGACAATGACTTCAAAGGAAAACTCTTGAAATAACAACAACCATCTACAAATATTGCCTTCTAACATAGGCTTATTAACCAGATATTTTAGAGAAGAATGATCAGTAAAGAATATAAAATGGTCTCCTAACAAATAAGGTCTAAAATTTTTCAAATCATAAACCATAGCTAAACCTTCCCTTCTAGTGGTAGTGTACTTGCGCTCGACTTGAGAAAGCTTCCTGCTAACAAAGTAGATCGGATGATCAAGGTTTCCTTGACTAGGTTGTGCAAGGATTGCACCCAAAGAAATACCAGAAACATCAATGTGTACTTGTAATTCCTCATTCCAATTAGGATAGATGAGAATAGGGGCAGTACTCAACTTTTCTTTAAGGGTATGAAAGACTTGATCACACTTTCTCTTCCAACTGAAGGTTTCAGAATTCTTCATCGATTTCTCCAACGGAGCAGTGATATTTCCATAATTCTCGATAAATGTGTGGTATTATCTAGTGTGACTCAACTTTGACCTGAATTGTTTATCGCTCTTAGACAGGGGAATATTTAGTATCACAACAACCTTTGCAATATCAACTAACACTCCTTCCATAAATACTATATGGCCTAGCACATTTCCAAATGGTACAAAAAAAATACACTTCTTCAGGTTTAAAGAAACATGTAGTTGTCTTCAATAATCAAACATCAATTGGAGTGGACCTATGTGCTCCTTCGATAGGTTTTACACGGTCCAGTCGTCCATATACACTTCAAGAAATTTATAAATAAAGTTGCGGAATGCAGCAATAACTATTCAAGAGAAAATAGCAAGGGCATTCTTCAGCCCAAATGGCATAATATTATAAGGAAAAGAACCCCATTATGTAGTGAAGGTAGTCTTTCTCTTATATTCTTTCACAATTCTAACCTTATGGTAGCCTAAGAATCCATCTGTAAAATAATAGGCTTCATTGCCTGCTACTTGATCAAGGACTTCATTGTTAAAGGGAGTGGGAAAAGGGTCATGTACACATGTTGAGTTCAAACTCCTATAATCCAAACAGACTCTTATATCATCAGTACCCTTCTTTATCTAGATTACAATAGGACTAATCCACTCGGCCTCATCCATAAGAAAAATTAACTCAGATGCTAGAATTCGATCAATCCCTTTCTTATCCTTCTCCTTGACTCATGGATTTAGATGGTACAGTATATTCTTGACAGGCTTAGCATCTGGTTTTAATTCAATCCTCATTTCTCCCAATTCTCCTTTAATCCCCTTTAGTTCTAAAAATCTCTTAGGAAAGAGATCCTCGTAATCCTGCAACAGAGCTTGTATCTCTGTCATAGTTTTCTCATCCCAATAATCACCTATGGATTCCATCTTAGGATACTCCTCACTCCCTATATTTACTTTCCACAACCTCATAGGTTGGGCATATGAGCTATTGATATCACCTGATGTGGTATCCTTGACTTCTCTTGTTCCAATGGATTCTTGAAAGGTTAAATGTTTGAGTTCCTCCAAGTCCTCGAGATCTTCAGGGTCCTGATCAACTTTACTACAAGCCAAGGGTACTCTCATGGGGGATGGACACAAGCTATATTGAAGCAGGTGTTCATGGTCATAGAATATTGTAAGTGGACATTTAGGATTAACTTCAATACTAAAAAACATCTTCTTGATCTTCTAGAGAACAAATGTGATTTCAAGAGTCTTACCAAAGAACGAGAAATCATGGAAAATTTGATTTTGAAGTGTCTTCCAGCATATTGTTTGTCTTCTTGTCTCCCCGTGCATGTACTGGGATTTGGGAATCGTTTCTAAAGAATGAAAGAAGCAATGTGTCCACAAATAGGAAGGGATTTATGCAACTTTCCATGTTTTTAGACAACTCTCAATGTGTGAAATTGGGTTAGACTGACCATCATATATTTCCAAGGATAGGAGTTGACTCTTATTTTTCCAATCCTTTCCTAGCTGCGTTATTTGCATTATTGGAAGCAATTGATGTTGCATAGTAAGCTTGATTTTTTCCCAAGTGGGTAGATTTTCTTTGTGAGTAGCCCACCACCTCATTGGGGAATAGTTTAGGACTAATTTAAGTGCTAAGAGTATGTGTTCTATCACAAACCTACCCTCCATATCAAAGAGAAATATTTGTATATATTAGGTACCATCATATGTTGGACACTCCTTGAGCTCCATCCCAATCTATCTTACTAATCGAACAGTTGTGAAATGCCTTGAAAATTTCTCATACCTGCCTTATTGTTGGTTGTCAAAAGCATCTTCAGATTCTTCATCTGCAGACTCTATGCTTCGCCAACTTATGGATCCATCTGTAGTGGTATTAATGCAATCTGCTCGGTTGCCTACATTCATAGTGTATAGTTGATCTATAACATAGTGTTCCATATTTTCCTTCATTGGGTCAGTATACCATGTACCTTGATACGAGTCTAAAGGCTAAGTCACTTTCATGCCATCAGATTCAAAGATCATAATTTATTTCTTAAGATATATTATAGCATAGTTCTCGTAGTCCCAAACAATGCCTAATAGAGTTAGGTACGGATCTTTGTCCCCCATTATTTCGATGACCTAGAATTCGACCACGGTTTTGACGCTGACCAAATCCACTTCGACATTTTGCAATCATCCTACTAGATAAATGTAGTATTGATTCGCCATCCACAACTATATAAGAGAGTAAACTAGCTTGGGTTCACCCATCAATTCCTAGGTCTTCCTTGGCAAGATATTGACATCAGATGCCAAGTCCAACATAAAATCCCTGATATCATATTCATCCAAGTGAGAATTCAACTAAAATTATCTCCCAATTCTCCTCTTCATTCTCTGTATCCTACTTGCATTCCTTGTTGGAAGGTTAGAGTCAATGGACTCTTCTAGATTTCTTTTGATTCCAAAGGCTCTTTTGATTGTCTTCTGTAACTTCCTAGTAATTTTTTCATTGTCCAAGATGTTGGAAAATAGTTGTAACCACATATCAACAACCTTATGTGACTTACCCATGGGTTCCATCTTACCAATAGATTCTCCAACAATTCTTGATTGGTGAGGGCTTGGTGTAAAACTTGGTTCCACACCTCATGCCATGCAGAAATAGACAGTTGTATGAACATTTCCACTATGTCCTTAAAGAATTCCTTCTACCTTATAGGATTGTACTTTGTATTCTCAAGGACCACCTTTTGAATATTGACCTGATGAGGATTTTCAATGTCAGCACGAGTATTGGTTCTGACTCTACTGGTAATGTTAATATTGGGCACTTTTCCCTCAGTTACATATCTTAGATTAGAATTTATCAGGTTGGTACCCCTCTGTCTATCTCGATCTTCCCACTTAGAAATGAGCTCCAAAAAATCTTCAGTGGAGTGGGTATTATTTCTACAATGTGCACACTATTGGTCCCTTCATTTTTGGGATAAGTAATTGCACAAGTTTTGACTGAACACGAGTTGCGCAAGCTTTAGAAGAAGCTAGATAGTAGAGTAAGAAATAGCAACAGAAAGAAGTTGTGAAAGACAGCGCAACGTCATCTAAGCAACAAACGGTTGCAATAGAACAAGGAAATGCGTAAGACAAGATGGAAGACACAACCTAGATATATATATGGTTGAACATAAGTGTAAAAGGGTTAGTCGGTTGTTCTTTTAGTGGTTGGGTTGTGTGTAGCTTGATTGGTTAGCTAGTGATTTAGTTGAATTGTAACCAATCTCAGTCTGATCTTTCCCTCTGGAGGATGTTATTCTAAGTCGATTCAATAAAAGTCCTGAGTCTATAATGTAATCGACCTATTTGTCTGAGAATTGGAACTCAATGACATGATTCCAGAGTCAAGCATTTGTACAGAGCACTACTAAGTATTTATGAGTCTGTAACCAAAGAAATATTCTGAAGCTAATATGAAGAAGGATTGGAATTTTCAAAATGATGTGTCTCTATGTATTTTACTTATGCATTACAGTATTTTTATATGGTTTATGAGTTCTTCTTGATGATTTTGTGTTTAAAGGCTTGTTCATAACGTAATTAGGTTCAATTCTTTCAAACTTAAGATTCATATTTGTTCATGTCTCCTACGCAAGATCAGGATGAGTCCTAACGGTTTTGTGAATCCTCCTAAGTCTTTTCATTACCCTTCCCTATCTAATTGTCTCAGTAGTGCTTTGGGTGAGACTTCTTCTCTTCAGAGGAAATGAAAATGCCATCTCTCTAGACTACTCAGTACCTTTCGTTGGTAGCCTCAGAAGGACCCTGGTCTGATCAAACTTGTGCCAACAAAATAGTTCCATTGCCAAGACCTGCATTAAAAGGGAACCTATAGGTAGAATTCTTTCGCAGATCCACAGATCTCATATTGATCAATGGTGGGAAAGAAATTGTGATGCCTTCATATGAAAATAAATGGAACTGAGGGGAAAATTGGTGGAAGACACTCACGAAGCAATCTTTTACTCAGAAAGATCGAGCGACCAGTACGATATTTTCTGGGTTAAATTCCCGGAAGAATTTTTCCACTGGATAAAGAGGCTCCAAGAAGCTCTAGAGTTCCAAGGACGAGTCAAGAGGATATGTGCTTGGGACACCAAAAATCTAGCAGCACTTCAGAGGCTGGATTGTCCAGTCACATGGGCGATTGATTTATAGTCTCTTCCAACAACACATATTTGGAAAGTGTATCAAATTCTGCAGAGCACACAAGAATTTGTCTTCATCAGAGGAGTCACACTTACCGTGGCTTGCAAAATCGTCAGTAATATTTGGAAATGATGCAAAATATTACTCCATTCACGACTGTACTCAGAAGGAAATTATAGATTTGGATCGTTACAGGTAAGAGAATATGTACGGGTGGATAGAACGACATACTAAAATTACAAAAGTTTCTATTTCAAATTTTGCTAAGCTACTTTTGGGTGTGGTAACAGACTTGACAGAAATCCATATTCTTTGTCAAAGTGTGTTCATTGTCCTTTGGATGTAGTTATAGACTCCACATATAATCAACTGTTTATCGCTACTGTGGATTTTTTATTTAATTACTCCTACACATATAACTGGATTATGGACTTTGCAACACTTTTTGAGGGTTACTTTATACTACCACCTTCTGCAAGAAGTTTCGCGTGTTTAGGTAATGATTTGGTTTCTGAAAATCACCTTTTACTACCACCTTCATGTAATCATCTTATTTCATTCTTTAGAAGAGACCTTAATGTAGTGGTGTGTTTCCAGATCTGTTTCCACCTAATATCAATATTACTATTGTTTCCCTTGCTTTGGATAGGGAAAATGTATTTCTTCTTTTGTAGTTGATGCAATATTTGAAAAAAAAATGTTGAAATCATACAATTTCTTTTTTTTTAAATATAGAACAATGTGTTTTTTGAACAGATGGTTGTTCAAAAAGTCTTAGGCGTTGTTTGGGGTTCACGTCGTCCACTATGGAAATTGCATTAACACTGCAATGTCAGATAATAGATGTCTGGCATGTGCCTAATGTCAAGGTCATTATCGCACAGGACACCCAATGTCCAAAGTTTGATGGACTCAAAGGAACATTGTAGATTTCATGAGAAAGAAACATTAAAGTCGATGTTATTTGCAGGTATGACAATCCTGCATTTTAAGTGCTTTGACAATGACATCCCTTCTTGTTCACCGCATTATGCCACTGCAGTCAGTAGCATTGTTCCCATTTCCACCGCCAATGTCAATGTCCAAGGCCAAAGCTATCTGGAGCTTGGCGTCACCGCCTATGTGGATGCATGAAGGTGAAACTACCTGGAACCTGGGATCATGACTTCTTACACTTAACATTAGTATTAGTAGTGATCGAAAGTTGATTGTATGTCGAGTCTATTACTGCATCCAGAGCTCGCTCAACACTATTTGACATAGAAACTGGTTGTCTACCAATTATGTTACAACTTTGGCATAAAATGTTCTGTGATTTTAGAATGTTGATTCAAACGTGCATACAGTTTCTCACGTTCATTGTTATCCAATTTTATAATTTTCTACTGAGTGTATTCGNCTTGACAGGCTTAGCATCTGGTTTTAATTCAATCCTCATTTCTCCCAATTCTCCTTTAATCCCCTTTAGTTCTAAAAATCTCTTAGGAAAGAGATCCTCGTAATCCTGCAACAGAGCTTGTATCTCTGTCATAGTTTTCTCATCCCAATAATCACCTATGGATTCCATCTTAGGATACTCCTCACTCCCTATATTTACTTTCCACAACCTCATAGGTTGGGCATATGAGCTATTGATATCACCTGATGTGGTATCCTTGACTTCTCTTGTTCCAATGGATTCTTGAAAGGTTAAATGTTTGAGTTCCTCCAAGTCCTCGAGATCTTCAGGGTCCTGATCAACTTTACTACAAGCCAAGGGTACTCTCATGGGGGATGGACACAAGCTATATTGAAGCAGGTGTTCATGGTCATAGAATATTGTAAGTGGACATTTAGGATTAACTTCAATACTAAAAAACATCTTCTTGATCTTCTAGAGAACAAATGTGATTTCAAGAGTCTTACCAAAGAACGAGAAATCATGGAAAATTTGATTTTGAAGTGTCTTCCAGCATATTGTTTGTCTTCTTGTCTCCCCGTGCATGTACTGGGATTTGGGAATCGTTTCTAAAGAATGAAAGAAGCAATGTGTCCACAAATAGGAAGGGATTTATGCAACTTTCCATGTTTTTAGACAACTCTCAATGTGTGAAATTGGGTTAGACTGACCATCATATATTTCCAAGGATAGGAGTTGACTCTTATTTTTCCAATCCTTTCCTAGCTGCGTTATTTGCATTATTGGAAGCAATTGATGTTGCATAGTAAGCTTGATTTTTTCCCAAGTGGGTAGATTTTCTTTGTGAGTAGCCCACCACCTCATTGGGGAATAGTTTAGGACTAATTTAAGTGCTAAGAGTATGTGTTCTATCACAAACCTACCCTCCATATCAAAGAGAAATATTTGTATATATTAGGTACCATCATATGTTGGACACTCCTTGAGCTCCATCCCAATCTATCTTACTAATCGAACAGTTGTGAAATGCCTTGAAAATTTCTCATACCTGCCTTATTGTTGGTTGTCAAAAGCATCTTCAGATTCTTCATCTGCAGACTCTATGCTTCGCCAACTTATGGATCCATCTGTAGTGGTATTAATGCAATCTGCTCGGTTGCCTACATTCATAGTGTATAGTTGATCTATAACATAGTGTTCCATATTTTCCTTCATTGGGTCAGTATACCATGTACCTTGATACGAGTCTAAAGGCTAAGTCACTTTCATGCCATCAGATTCAAAGATCATAATTTATTTCTTAAGATATATTATAGCATAGTTCTCGTAGTCCCAAACAATGCCTAATAGAGTTAGGTACGGATCTTTGTCCCCCATTATTTCGATGACCTAGAATTCGACCACGGTTTTGACGCTGACCAAATCCACTTCGACATTTTGCAATCATCCTACTAGATAAATGTAGTATTGATTCGCCATCCACAACTATATAAGAGAGTAAACTAGCTTGGGTTCACCCATCAATTCCTAGGTCTTCCTTGGCAAGATATTGACATCAGATGCCAAGTCCAACATAAAATCCCTGATATCATATTCATCCAAGTGAGAATTCAACTAAAATTATCTCCCAATTCTCCTCTTCATTCTCTGTATCCTACTTGCATTCCTTGTTGGAAGGTTAGAGTCAATGGACTCTTCTAGATTTCTTTTGATTCCAAAGGCTCTTTTGATTGTCTTCTGTAACTTCCTAGTAATTTTTTCATTGTCCAAGATGTTGGAAAATAGTTGTAACCACATATCAACAACCTTATGTGACTTACCCATGGGTTCCATCTTACCAATAGATTCTCCAACAATTCTTGATTGGTGAGGGCTTGGTGTAAAACTTGGTTCCACACCTCATGCCATGCAGAAATAGACAGTTGTATGAACATTTCCACTATGTCCTTAAAGAATTCCTTCTACCTTATAGGATTGTACTTTGTATTCTCAAGGACCACCTTTTGAATATTGACCTGATGAGGATTTTCAATGTCAGCACGAGTATTGGTTCTGACTCTACTGGTAATGTTAATATTGGGCACTTTTCCCTCAGTTACATATCTTAGATTAGAATTTATCAGGTTGGTACCCCTCTGTCTATCTCGATCTTCCCACTTAGAAATGAGCTCCAAAAAATCTTCAGTGGAGTGGGTATTATTTCTACAATGTGCACACTATTGGTCCCTTCATTTTTGGGATAAGTAATTGCACAAGTTTTGACTGAACACGAGTTGCGCAAGCTTTAGAAGAAGCTAGATAGTAGAGTAAGAAATAGCAACAGAAAGAAGTTGTGAAAGACAGCGCAACGTCATCTAAGCAACAAACGGTTGCAATAGAACAAGGAAATGCGTAAGACAAGATGGAAGACACAACCTAGATATATATATGGTTGAACATAAGTGTAAAAGGGTTAGTCGGTTGTTCTTTTAGTGGTTGGGTTGTGTGTAGCTTGATTGGTTAGCTAGTGATTTAGTTGAATTGTAACCAATCTCAGTCTGATCTTTCCCTCTGGAGGATGTTATTCTAAGTCGATTCAATAAAAGTCCTGAGTCTATAATGTAATCGACCTATTTGTCTGAGAATTGGAACTCAATGACATGATTCCAGAGTCAAGCATTTGTACAGAGCACTACTAAGTATTTATGAGTCTGTAACCAAAGAAATATTCTGAAGCTAATATGAAGAAGGATTGGAATTTTCAAAATGATGTGTCTCTATGTATTTTACTTATGCATTACAGTATTTTTATATGGTTTATGAGTTCTTCTTGATGATTTTGTGTTTAAAGGCTTGTTCATAACGTAATTAGGTTCAATTCTTTCAAACTTAAGATTCATATTTGTTCATGTCTCCTACGCAAGATCAGGATGAGTCCTAACGGTTTTGTGAATCCTCCTAAGTCTTTTCATTACCCTTCCCTATCTAATTGTCTCAGTAGTGCTTTGGGTGAGACTTCTTCTCTTCAGAGGAAATGAAAATGCCATCTCTCTAGACTACTCAGTACCTTTCGTTGGTAGCCTCAGAAGGACCCTGGTCTGATCAAACTTGTGCCAACAAAATAGTTCCATTGCCAAGACCTGCATTAAAAGGGAACCTATAGGTAGAATTCTTTCGCAGATCCACAGATCTCATATTGATCAATGGTGGGAAAGAAATTGTGATGCCTTCATATGAAAATAAATGGAACTGAGGGGAAAATTGGTGGAAGACACTCACGAAGCAATCTTTTACTCAGAAAGATCGAGCGACCAGTACGATATTTTCTGGGTTAAATTCCCGGAAGAATTTTTCCACTGGATAAAGAGGCTCCAAGAAGCTCTAGAGTTCCAAGGACGAGTCAAGAGGATATGTGCTTGGGACACCAAAAATCTAGCAGCACTTCAGAGGCTGGATTGTCCAGTCACATGGGCGATTGATTTATAGTCTCTTCCAACAACACATATTTGGAAAGTGTATCAAATTCTGCAGAGCACACAAGAATTTGTCTTCATCAGAGGAGTCACACTTACCGTGGCTTGCAAAATGGTTAGTAATATTCGAAAATGATGCAAAATATTACTCCATTCACAACTGTACTCAGAAGGAAATTATAGATTTGGATCGTTGCAGGTAAGAGAATATGTACAGGTGGATAGAACAACATACTAAAATTACAAAAGTTTCTATTTCAAATTTTGCTAAGCTACTTTTGGGTGTGGTAACATACTTGACAGAAAGCCATATTCTTTGTCAAAGTTTGTTCATTGTTCTTTGGATGTAGTTACAGAGTCCACATATAATCAACTGTTTATCACTACTGTGCATTTTTTATTTAACTACTCCTACACATATAACTGGATTATGGACTTTGCAACACTTTTTTAGGGTTACTTTATACTACCACCTTCTGCAAGAAGTTTTGCGTGTTTAGGTAATGATTTGGTTTCTGAAAATCACCTTTTACTACCACCTTCATGTAATCATCTTATTTCATTATTTAGAAGAGACCTTAATGTAGTGGTGTGTTTCCAGATCTGTTTCCACCTAATATCAATCTTACTATTGTTTCCCTTGATTTGGATAGGGAAAATGTATTTCTTCTTTTGCAGTTGATGCAATATTTGAAAAAAAAATGTTCAAATCATACAATTTCTTTTTTTTTAAATATAGAACAATGTGTTTTTTGAACAGATGGTTGTTCAAAAAGTCTTAGGCGTTGTTTGGGGTTCACGTCGTCCACTATGGAAATTGCATTAACACTGCAATGTCAGATAATAGATGTCTGGCATGTGCCTAATGTCAAGGTCATTATCGCACAGGACACCCAATGTCCAAAGTTTGATGGACTCAAAGGAACATTGTAGATTTCATGAGAAAGAAACATTAAAGTCGATGTTATTTGCAGGTATGACAATCCTGCATTTTAAGTGCTTTGACAATGACATCCCTTCTTGTTCACCGCATTATGCCACTGCAGTCAGTAGCATTGTTCCCATTTCCACCGCCAATGTCAATGTCCAAGGCCAAAGCTATCTGGAGCTTGGCGTCACCGCCTATGTGGATGCATGAAGGTGAAACTACCTGGAACCTGGGATCATGACTTCTTACACTTAACATTAGTATTAGTAGTGATCGAAAGTTGATTGTATGTCGAGTCTATTACTGCATCCAGAGCTCGCTCAACACTATTTGACATAGAAACTGGTTGTCTACCAATTATGTTACAACTTTGGCATAAAATGTTCTGTGATTTTAGAATGTTGATTCAAACGTGCATACAGTTTCTCACGTTCATTGTTATCCAATTTTATAATTTTCTACTGAGTGTATTCGAGCATGGAGTAATATTTGGCGTCACTTCCGAACATTCCTGACTTTTTTGTGGGCCGCCATGTATGTCACCCCTACGACAAAAGATATATTCTAATGTAATCTACAGCATTTGATACACTTTCCAGACCTATGCTACCGGAAGAAGTCATGTACTTCAACAAAGGAACATTTTGCAGTTGCTTGGACGTTCCTTCCAATTTACTGTAAGAAAACAAAGAAGTTCAACATACAAATCTTTAGGCAGGCTTTTCGACCAAACAGATCATCGAATACAGGGAGAATAGTAGTCACAACATACTTGATTTTTTTTTTGTCTCATCTTTTGTTTCCTAACAGGATTTGTTTCCCCTGGAACTGAAGTCACATAAAACAACTCCCTCAACTTTGAATTGGGCATGAATCGCATTTCTAAGTTGTATTGAATGTCAATGGTCGGGAACATTACAAGGAAGGCACCTTAAACCCCAATTTTTCTACGGTAGATGGAAATTAACACTTAACAAAGAATGGAATGTTGAATAACCAGCCAATGCAGGTAGGCCATATCTAGAAGACACAAGTTATTCAAAAAACTGATATAGATCTAGTTGGCAGCACCAATGAAGTCCAAGACCTGAAATTGATATTCAACTCGTTGTTTTTTACAAATCAAGCATTTGATCGTCAAGAAGACTATCAACAAGCTTCATTATTGTACATATTTGTTTTTGGTCGGCAGCAGGCCAAATTGCAATCATTGTGGCAAATAATCTCAGTTGTATTTTGTAACATGTCTTATTTGAATATAGAATATTTGCAGTTTTTTTTTTAATGTTATTTTCCAATCTCTGGTATTGCTTTTCATTTTATTTTGTACCTTTTTTTTTGCTTTTATTTATGTTGCCCACTACTTCAATTTAAATAAAGGGTACTCTGTTCATTCCTTACATTTTACATGGAAGAATAATTTGTCATAGGCCATACTTATGTGNAAATCATACAATTTCTTTTTTTTTAAATATAGAACAATGTGTTTTTTGAACAGATGGTTGTTCAAAAAGTCTTAGGCGTTGTTTGGGGTTCACGTCGTCCACTATGGAAATTGCATTAACACTGCAATGTCAGATAATAGATGTCTGGCATGTGCCTAATGTCAAGGTCATTATCGCACAGGACACCCAATGTCCAAAGTTTGATGGACTCAAAGGAACATTGTAGATTTCATGAGAAAGAAACATTAAAGTCGATGTTATTTGCAGGTATGACAATCCTGCATTTTAAGTGCTTTGACAATGACATCCCTTCTTGTTCACCGCATTATGCCACTGCAGTCAGTAGCATTGTTCCCATTTCCACCGCCAATGTCAATGTCCAAGGCCAAAGCTATCTGGAGCTTGGCGTCACCGCCTATGTGGATGCATGAAGGTGAAACTACCTGGAACCTGGGATCATGACTTCTTACACTTAACATTAGTATTAGTAGTGATCGAAAGTTGATTGTATGTCGAGTCTATTACTGCATCCAGAGCTCGCTCAACACTATTTGACATAGAAACTGGTTGTCTACCAATTATGTTACAACTTTGGCATAAAATGTTCTGTGATTTTAGAATGTTGATTCAAACGTGCATACAGTTTCTCACGTTCATTGTTATCCAATTTTATAATTTTCTACTGAGTGTATTCGGGCATGGAGTAATATTTGGCGTCACTTCCGAACATTCCTGAATTTTTTGTGGGTCGCCATGTATGTAACCCCTACGATGAAAGATATATTCTAATGTGATCTGCAGCATTTGATACACTTTCCAGACCTATGCTACCGAAATAAGTCATGTACTTCAACAAAGGAACATTTTGCAGTTGCTTGGACGTTCCTTCCAATTTACTATAAGAAAACAAAGAATTTCAACATACAAATCTTTAGGCAGGCTTTTTGACCAAACAGATCATCGAATACAAGGAGAATAGTAGTCACAACATACTTGATTTTTTTTTTGTCTCATCTTTTGTTTCCTAACAGGATTTGTTTCCCCTGGAACTGAAGTCACATAAAACAACTCCCTCAACTTTGAATTGGGCATGAATCGCATTTCTAAGTTGTATTGAATGTCAATGGTCGGGAACATTACAAGGAAGGCACCTTAAACCCCAATTTTTCTACGGTAGATGGAAATTAACACTTAACAAAGAATGGAATGTTGAATAACCAGCCAATGCAGGTAGGCCATATCTAGAAGACACAAGTTATTCAAAAAACTGATATAGATCTAGTTGGCAGCACCAATGAAGTCCAAGACCTGAAATTGATATTCAACTCGTTGTTTTTTACAAATCAAGCATTTGATCGTCAAGAAGACTATCAACAAGCTTCATTATTGTACATATTTGTTTTTGGTCGGCAGCAGGCCAAATTGCAATCATTGTGGCAAATAATCTCAGTTGTATTTTGTAACATGTCTTATTTGAATATAGAATATTTGCAGTTTTTTTTTTAATGTTATTTTCCAATCTCTGGTATTGCTTTTCATTTTATTTTGTACCTTTTTTTTTGCTTTTATTTATGTTGCCCACTACTTCAATTTAAATAAAGGGTACTCTGTTCATTCCTTACATTTTACATGGAAGAATAATTTGTCATAGGCCATACTTATGTGAAACCCACCCTATACTTGAAGAAATAAATTGGAGGACCCATCATGCTTTCATTCTTCGGGTCCCGTAAATAGAATGAATTAATGACTATTACAAAAAGGCAACTCAAGTGTTGACGCCATGTTCCTGTTCAATATCTTGCATATATTGCAAGTTCTTCTATTTGATAATATATGTGCATATATATTAATATGAGTACTATTTGAATAAATATAAAAAAATTCTCTTTGCCAAAAATTAGCCAATTATCTGGCCACTGGGTCCCGGGTTTGCGGTATCCAACACATATGTTCCTTGTTCTGTCATATACATCTTGCAGCCAAAGAAATTTTGTGATCTGCAATTTATGCTTTTACTAGTGAGAACTCACCAGGGGCTCAAAAAGATTGGCATTAATAAAGGAACGATAGATTTTCTTCTGTGAGATACTTATCCCTTCTCCCCTTTTCTTCTTCCCATTTATTATCGCTTTATGGTTATATAATTAATTTCCTTTCTATGATCATGGGTTCTAGGGTTAGCGGCCTGACATATCTTCATCTCCATCTATATCCTCACATGATGAATCCAACCAACCATTGTTCCTGTCCATACTTAACTGATTTTATGACCATGGTTGTCGGTTTGGCGCTTCTGAACTATGTTGCTTCTTATTATGTTATATACATCTTGCACTCAAAACTTCTGTGGTTTCAATGAAATTTGCGAATTGAATAGCATCCTACAAATTGGGAGATGATTTACATTTGAACCAGAAATAATCTATTAATATATATTAATATGAATACTATTGAAATAAATATCAAAACTTTCTCTTGGCCAATACTTAGCCAATTATCTGGCCACGAGGTCTCGGGTTCACGATATCCAACACCTATGTCCCATGTTCTGTCATATACATCTTGCAGCCAAAGAAATTTTGTGATCTACAATTTATGCTTTTACTTGTGAGAACTCAGCAGGGGTTCGAAAATATTGTCATTAATAAACGAAAAATGGATTTTCTACTGTGAGAAACTTATCCCTTTTCCCCTTTTCTTCTTCCCATCCATTATCGCTTTATGGTTATATACTTATTCACCTTTCTATGATCACGGGTTCCATGGTTGGCAGGCTGACATATCTTCATCTCCATCTATATCCTCACATGACGAATCTGACCGACCATTATTCCTTTCCATACTTAGCCAATTTTATGGTCGCAGTTGTCGGGTTGGCGCATACGAACTTGCCTTTTCTTCTTCATGTCCATTATCGCTTTCTGGTTATATACTTAGTCATCTTTCTATGATCGTCGGTTCCAGGGTTGGTGGGATATAATATCTTCATATCCATCTATATCATCACATGATGAATCCGACAGACCATTGTTCCTTTGCATACTTAGCCAATTTTATGGTTGTGGTTGACGGGTTGGCGCATACGAACTCGGCTGCTTATTGTTCTGTGATATACATCTTTCACTCAAAACTTTTGTGATCTACAATTTCACCATGGACTCCTCGAATACATTAACTTCACTCAAAGTATCTATCATTTCCTTCCATCCCCACTAACTTTGTGTCCTTCCGAATATACTTTAACTATGCTCTTACTAGTGACAACTGAACACACTAGTATGAAAGAATTGGCACTCGCTCCTCTGCCATATATAAATTGACTACCAGACTCCGACATCATCCCCTCTTCCATGTTACACATTATGAATTCAAATGTTCCAATCTATACAATTTGGCCATCGAGGCCTCACGTCTTCTGGGTAGACCTTGTCACCCTATTTTGGATCCTCGCATTGGTAGGTTCACGAAATCTCTAACTCCTAGTCATTGTTTCATGTTCTTCCCATCCTTGTACTTCTTTCTAGATATGCAACACCAAAGGTTTAATACTAAAACACCATCATGCAACAATCATAAAGATCATCATTAATAAGAAAAAGTCTTGAGAACCAACCATCCCTACAGAACTTCTCCATAAACATGTAAAGAAGATCTTTCCAGGTAATGGAAAAGCTATTACAAATTTCAATATATTAGCGAAAACAAGTCTAGGCCAGTGTTTCCCTGTTTCATACATGGACACTTTTTCGATTGTGAGTTCCCGGATTGACAACCTCAAAATTGTGTTTTTAATCTTCCACGAGTTGCAAACAGTGCCCAGAGTTCTGCAATATACAATTTGTCCGCTAGAATGCCCCTTCACAATCCCAACCGTCCACCATTTTTTTCCTTCCTATTGCTTATGGTTTTCAATGAAATTTGTGAACCGAACAGGATCCTGCAAATTGGAAGATGATCTGCATTTGGACCAGCAATAATCTATTAATATATATTAATATGAATACTATTGGAATAAATATAAACACTTTCTCTTAATTTTTCCTCTTTTCTCCCCCTCTATTATCATTTTGTGGTTCTATATTTTACTGCATCTATATGATCACGGCCTCCTAGATTTGCAAATTGGCAACACTTTATCTGTATCTTCACACCATGAGCCCAACCGACCATTGTCCCTTTCAATACTTAGCCAATTATCTGATCTCCAGGTTTGCGGTATCCAACACTTATGTCCCTTGTTCCATCGTATACATCTTGCACCCAAAGAACTTTCGTGATCTGCAATTTATGCTTTTACTAGTGAGAACTCACCAGGGGTTCGAAAAGATTGGAATTAATAAACAAACAGTATATATTCTTCTGTGAGATACTTAGACCCTTTTCCTTTTTCTTCTTCCCATGTATTATCGCTTTCTAGTTATATACTTAGTTTCCTTTCTATGATTGCAGGTTCCAGCGTTGGCGGGTTGACATATATTCATCACCATCTATATCCTCACATGATGAATCTGACTGACCATTGTTCCTTTCCATACTTAGCCAATTTTATGGATGTAGTTGTCGGGTTGGCACTTTTGAACTCTGCTACTTCTTGTTCTGTGATATACATCTTAAACTCAAAACTTCTATGATCTACAATTCCGTTGCGGACTCCTTATCCCTTTTTCCCTTTTCTTCTTCCCATGTATTATCGCTTTCTTCTTATATACTTAGTTGCCTTTCTATGATCGTGGGTTCCAGAGTTGGCAGGCTGACATATCTTCATCTCCATCTATATCCTCACATGACGAATCCGATCGACCATTGTTCCTTTCCATACTTAGCCAATTTTATGTCCGCAGTTGTAGGGTTGGCACTTTTGAACTCTATTGCTTCTTGTTCTGTGATATACATCTTGCACTCAAAACTTATGTGATCTACAATTCCACTGCGGGCTCCTCAAACTCGCAAGCTTCACTCTACCATGGTTCACAAATGTTTCAAAGTATCTTTCATTGCCTTCCATCCCCACTAACTTCTCGTCCTTCCTAACATACATTAATTATTCTCTTACTAGTGACAATTGAACACGCTAGTATGAAACAATTGGCATCCGATCCTCCGCCATATACAAATTGACTATCGGATTCTGACATCGTCCCCTCTTTCGTGTTACAGATTATGCATTCAAATGTTCTGAGCGATATTATTTGACTATCGGGGCCTCAAGTCTTCTGGGGAGACCTTGTCACCCTATTTTGGATCCTCATGTTGACGGGTTCACGAAATCTCCAATTCTTAGTCATTGTTTCTTGTTCCGACCATCCTCGTACTTCTTTCCAAATATACAACACCAAAGTTTTAATACTAAAACGCCATCATGAAACAACCATAACGATCGTCATTAGTAAGTCGAAGTCTCAAGGACTAACCATTGTTCGCACCCAATTCGTCACCTGGTGAGCAAATCGAGGGTGGTTACATGCACTGTTGGGTCTTACAGAGCATGACAGCTATGGAGGAAAGGGTTAGAGGAAACAAAACAAACTACAAGAAATAATTAAACAAAAACAAACTAAATTGTGAACATATGGATAAAGAAACAATAAACACAAAAAAGACACCGATATCACCAATGGTTTTGAGTTGGTCTATTGATGAAATCAGAGCACGATGAAGGAAGGGAACTGTGGTTCCTTCTTC
>JZKD02S0196070.1:118911-162057 GCA_000966675.3 Picea glauca | reverse complement strand
GCAGTATTTAGAGCATGCATAACATCATTCTTGAGAAGGAAAATGACTTTCCCCACATCCAAAAACCTTACAATGTGAAATTTAGTTCAGATGCGCGGCCTCCAATGTAGACAGAGGCGCATATGGCGCCTGCACGCTGAAAGTGTTGAGAACTAAAGCACATTTGTGCAGAGGTAGAACGTTGTGCAGGCGCATGCGCGCAAAATGCACGTCTGTGGGGTGAAATACCCGCGCGCCTGTCACAAGTGACCGAGAAAGAAAATCCAGATGGATTTCCCTTAATTCTCCTGTGAATTGACTGGTTAGCAAGTCGATGGAGGCCGGTTTGTGTCCCTACAAGTTAATAAAACCAAAAGGAAAGAAAAATAAACCCAAACGAGGGAGGAATTGATACCTATTCCCCAGCGGAGTCGTCGGTCTGTTTGCACCCAATTCGTCACCTGGTGAGCAAATCGAGGGTGCTTACATGCCCTGTTGGGTCTTGCAGAGCATGACAGTTGTGGAGGAAAGGGTTAGAGGAAACAAAACAAACTACAAGCAAGAATTAAACAAAAACAAACTAAACTATGAACATACGGATAAAGAAACAATAAACACAAAAAAGACATTGATATCACCAATGGTTTTGAGCTGGTCTATTGATGAAATCAGAGCACGATGAAGGAAGGGAACTGTGNGACAATCTTAGCAGCATAACAATACCTGGAATTCCTTGCGAAAACAATGTTCCTTCATGGCTTTTTATAGCAGATCACCGGGCAATTATGTAACCTCTTCAAAGTGTGAAAAGGGGCTCTTTAGGGCTTCATTAGGTCATTAACCCGCCTACCCTGCGGATTCAGCTTGGATTTGGGAGTCAAATCAGATTGGGAGTTGGTCCGTAAGTGGTTGGGAGGCCGGCCAATTCAATAAATGCGTCGTCTTAGCAGGTGCGCGGGTTTTTGCACTGACAGCCGCGCGTCGAGCGTGCATGCGCACATAGCACATTCTTGTCCTGCGCATGTGCGCGTGCACCAAACTACTGTAAAGCGCCCTTTAATTTTTGGTTACTTTGTATAGTTTTTTACCCTTCTGGAATGCTGGGAAATTAATTCAGTGCCATGAATGACTTCATTGCTTTTTTGACGATGCGGAGTTCTTGTCGCCATGTGTGGACGAAATTTCAGTGATAACAACCATCCCTACAGAACTTGTCAAGAAACATGCAAAGGAGATATTGTCGGGTAATGGAAAATCTATTACAAATTTCAATATATTAGCGAAAACAAGTTTGGGCTAGTGTTTCCCTATTCCATACTTGGACACTTTTTCGATTGCAGGTTCCCAGATTGACGGCCNTTTATCCACCTAAGTGCTTATGTTTGTTTGACTATCCCCTTTATAAGTTGAGGGGTCTAAGTGGTGCAGTATTTAGAGCATGCATAACATCATTCTTGAGAAGGAAAATGAATTTTCCCACATCCAAAAACCTTACAATGTGAAATTTAGTTCAGATGCGTGGCCTCCAGTGTAGACAGAGGCGCATATGGCGCCTGCACGCTGAAAGTGTTGAGAACTAAAGCGCATTTGCGCAGAGGTAGAACGTTGTGCAGGTGCATGCGCGCAAAATGCGCGTCTGTGGGGTGAAATACCCGCGCGCCTGTGACAAGTGACCGAGAAAGAAAATCTAGATGGATTTCCCTCAATTCTCCTGTGAATTGACTGGTTAGCAGGTCAACGGAGGCCGGTTTGTGTCCCTGCAAGTTAATAAAACAAAAAGGAAAGAAAAATAAACCCAAGTGAGGGAGGAATTGATACCTATTCCCCAGCGGAGTCACCAGTCTGTTCGCACCCAATTCGTCACCTGGTGAGCAAATTGAGGGTGCTTACATGCCCTGTTGGGTCTTGCAGAGCATGAGAGTTGTGGAGGAAAGGGTTAGAGGAAACAAAACAAACTACAAGCAAGAATTAAACAAAAACAAACCAAACTATGAACATACGGATAAAGAAACAATAAACACAAAAAAGACATTGATATCACCAATGGTTTTGAGCTGGTCTATTGATGAAATCAGAGCACGATGAAGGAAGGGAACTGTGGTTCCTTCTTCCCCCAAAGGAAGGCTCTTGAGGCCCTCACAAAATTTCTTTCCTTACAATGCGAAGAAATAAGACTGATAGTGAAAGATCTCCCAGCACATCCGCTCAATGGAGAGGCGAATGGCTCTATGAAATGTTGTCGATGTGTTATCGTCAAAGAATGAGCCCTTGACAATCTTAGCAGCATAACAATACCTGGAATTCCTTGTGAAAACAATGTTCCTTCATGGCTTTTTATAGCAGATCACCAGGCAATTATGTAACCTCTTCAAAGTGTGAAAAGGTACTCTTTAGGGCTTCATTAGGTCATTAACCTGCCTACCCTGCGGATTCAGCTTGGATTTGGGAGTCAAATCAGATTGGGAATTGGTCCGTAAGTGGTTGGGAGGCTGGCCAATTCAATAAATGCGTCGTCTTAGCAGGTGCGCGGGTTTTTGCACTGACAGCCGCGTGTCGAGCGTGCATGCGCGCATAGCACATTCTTGTCCTGCGCATGTGCGTGCGCACCAAACTACTGTAAAGCGCCCTTTAATTTTTGGTTACTTTGTATAGTTTTTTACCCTTCTGGAATGCTGTGAAATTAATTTAGTGCCATGAATGACGTCATTTCTTTTTTGACGATGCGGAGTTCTTGTCGCCATGTGAGGACGAAATTTCAGTGATAACAACCATCCCTACAGAACTTGTCAAGAAACATGCAAAGGAGATCTTGTCAGGTAATGGAAAATCTATTACAAATTTCAATATATTAGCGAAAACAAGTTTGGGCTAGTGTTTCCCTATTCCATACTTGGACACTTTTTCGATTGCAGGTTCCCAGATTGACGGCCTCAAAATTTTGTTTGGAATCTTTCGCAACTTGCAAATAGTGCCTGGATTTCCGCGATATACAATTTTCCCGCTGGAATGCCTCATCACGAGCCCAACCGTCCGTTGTTCCTTTCAATACTAAGCCCCAAGTTGGATGTATTTCCATGACATTGTACATTTACTATGTATCGATTTCACCCTTCTGTTTCCCTATTTCATACTTAGACATTTTTTCGATTGTGGGTTCCCGAACTGGGGGCTCAGGATTTTGTTTCCAATGTTCCATGACTAGCAAGTAGTACTTGGATTTCCATGATATATATTTTGTCCCAAGGAATGCATCATCATGCCCGAGAGATACAATTTGACCCTCGGGCCCTCACCTCTGTTGGATGTATCTTGTATCCCTGTTTTGAAGTGTCACCAACTGCTTTCAATAATTAACCATTCCTTACTTGTTGTTTTGTGTCCCTTCCACCTTCCTACTTCTCTTTGGGAATGCAATTGGTAAGATTTAATGCTAGCACTTCATTGTGCATGAACCTTAAACATGTCATTAATTACCATCCTCTCTTTCGTGGTACACATTTTTCATTCAAGTTCCAAGACATACAATTTGACCTTTGGGAAGTCACGTCTCTTGGGGAACCATTGTCACCCTAATTGTGAAGCTCGTTTGATGGATTTCCATACTTTTCCATTTCATGGAATCTCTTTCGCGGTTCCTCGGGTTGGCGGGTTCAAGAAATATCCAATTCTTAGGCACTTTTTACTGTGCCTGACCAAGGTTTACTACTAATAATTCATCATCAAACAACCATACTGACAACCATTAAAAATCAAAAGTGTAGACGAGACAGTGAAATTTAATTAAAGCTCGACTTGTCGAATTTAAATTAATTTATCTTCTCTTATTTTGTCTTTTTTGCCCATAGACATGCAGAAAAGATCTTGCCATGAAATGGGATATATATTACAAGTTTCAATATATTAGTGAAAACAAATCCACCCAGTTGTTTCTCTATTCCATACTTAAGCCAATTTTTCGATTGCGGGTTCCCGGATAGGCGAGCTCATGTTTTCACCTCCATTTTTCCATGTCCTGCAAACATGACCTGGACTTTTGCGATATACAAATTTCCCTCTGGAATGTCCTATCATACCCTATTTTGTGTTATGCGTATTGCACTCAAAAAATTATGAGACATACAATTTGACCCTCGCGCCCTCACCTCCAACAGTTGTACCTTGTAGCCCTATTTTGAAGCTCGCCCAACCACTTTCGATAATTATACACTCCTTAACTGTTCTTTCTCATTCTCGTGACCTCTGTACTTCTTTCTTAATATGCAATTAGAAACCTTTCATGCTAACAACTCACCATGCAGGAACTTTCAACATTGTCATTAATGAGCAAAACCCTTGAGGAGATCTCCCATTAATATGCATTAAACCAAGATCTGCAGAGAGTTATATTGTCCCTTTCGATTTTTCATCTCAAACACGAGTCATCGCATTGTCCCATTCAAGAAATCTCCAATGTTTAACTGCTCATTTCCGTATCCACCATGTTCTCACTTCTATGTGTGCAATTACTAGTCTTTAATGTTAACAACGCATCATGCAACAACCGTCGAAATTGTCATTAATGAGCGAAAATCTCGAGGAGATCTCTCATTCACATGCATTTAACCAAGATTTGCGCAGCGTTATATTATCCCTTCCAACTCTTCATTTCAATCATTGTCTGGAGAAAACAAACGTTCTTGTAAACTTATGGCAGCAAGTCGACAACAGTGTTGTGGAGATACAGTGAATATCTTCAGACATCGGGACTAGAACTTCCAGTGGTCCAGAGCGTACTTTTACTATTCATCTCATTCTTCCCAGAACGAAGTGATTTGGACCTCTGGAATCGCTCGTGCAGGCTGCATCCCTGAGGTTTTTGATTGTAAGGAGGTGGTCTCTTGGTGCGCCAAAAAATATATTTCAAGACAAAGAATTATTCTACTGCGCGACCATTCTCCTGTTTCTTTGTCACCTCAGGTCTTCCGCAATATGTTAAAATTATTGGAGCCAACATTGACCTTCAGAGGACAAGACTGCAAGCATTTTCTAGAAAAACATGATAACATTTTGGACATCTTAGTCAAGTTCCTCGAAGACCCGACAACAGTTCCTAAAGATATCACAAAGTTGCAGGTAAGCTCCTTTAGAAATCCATTCCAGGAAATTGCTTGGTTGTTTACAAGAATAACAAGATAGGCATCCACGGGAAGCATTTCCTGTATAGTTATTTATATTTTTTACTTCACAATCAAGGAAAAATTCATTTTCGATTGGGGCAAGCTAATTTCCATTGAAATTTGTTCCCATTTGTCACAATTCAAAGAATCGAATAAATTTTATATGTCATCCTACTTGATTTTCGCAATAGTGCATTGTTGTTCGTTTCCAAAATTGTCTCTTTCCAAGAAAATAAACTGTGTATTCGACCCAGTAACAATCTAGTACCAGGCCTTGTGGAGGCACAAGGCCTCCCATTGTTTTTATGAAGATTTTAATGACTTTGTCTCAATTTTCAAAGATTTATTGTTAGGGAAGGATTCTCCCCGGATGTTTGGCCAGGAAACCAAGTTTTTGAACAGGAAGGGGACACTTGAACAAAAGGAAAATCACAATGTACTAATGGTCTTTGGCTCAAAGGAAAATCTTGCTTTCCTTCCATGCCACATCACGAACAATATGTTTGTTACAAAAATAGCAAGGCAATACAACCACTGGTTGCATTTTTTCCATGACAAGAAAAACAAGTGGTTCATTCCTCTGCCTTGGAAAGTCAGGGACTTCGTGTGCAAAAATGTCAACAAGATTGACAAATTCGCAGGCCATTTCAAGAACTTGAACCTAGCATATGTTGAAAGGATAAAAGGGTTCGACCCTAATGGGATTTTTCAAGAACATTTACTAGCAGTTGGCTTTAGCAGCTCTTTTATCCATAGACGCCTGACCAAAGACAGGGACAGTGACAACAACAATCCTGCTTCTGGCGATTCTGAGGTAGAGACATTGCAAAGCGTGACTGAATTATACAGACAACAGGGAAAAGTATCCGGTGAGAAGAGTTTCGAGTCCCCCACCAGCACTCCCAAGAGCATGACATCACATAGCATCACTTCAAAAGCCCATCCTAGTAAGAAATCAACCTAGAAATCTTCAAATGGAGGAGGAGATAAAAACCCTCCTCGCACAAAAAATGATATTTCTCACAAAGTTCCCCTAACAAAGAAGAGAAAAAATGTTGTAGGGCTGGCAGACGAACCCGAAATTGAAAGTGAACAGATGAAAATAGAAATTAAAACTGAGCATATGCACAACGTTTGTTTGTCCACAATGAAAATAGCTAAGACCGAAAATTTTGACGAAGATGAATCCTTTGTATTCCAAAGCGTTGTTTTTGACAGATAATCTAAAAATATGGTCATTGAAAAGAGAGATGTAACAAATAGGAAAGGAAAATCTCGTACAGAGATTAACTTTAGGAAAATGTGACCGTCTCAAATCTCCCTATTTCACCGCATAAATGGTGATGCTCTTGATGATTCCATTGGAGGAATTGAAGCGGAGAATACCAAACTGAAAGAATGCGTCAAGGAATTTGAGGAGGCTTTCATTGCTACCCCAGAGTTTGCTAGTCCTTTAGAAAAATCATGCCTGCTACCCCTATAGCCAAGTTAAAATTATCCTCTAGCCTCCTCGCATCGTGTAGATCCCTTGTAGATAATAAAATCAAGAAAAGAATGGAGCTAGTTATTGAAGCCTGCGAAACATCACAAAATATAGCTTCCTTTCGAAAGAGGGAAAATGATTTGCACGAACATTTGTAGGCGAATTTAAAAAATGATCAACATTTCTGTGAACAGGTGTTGACCCCTTTTTCCAACCATGCAATCAATAGCTCAGATCTGAAAAGAAGACAAGAGAATCTCCCCTCCCCCAAGCGGACCAAACAATTAAAATCATGATGGAAAAAGAAATTTAAGAACCTGGAGCTCATTGTCGAATCATGTAAACAAGCCATATCAAAAAAAGAAGAATTATTCAAAAACCTGATCCAAATAGACTTAGCAAGAAGTACTGACGAGGTTCAAGACCCAAAATTAATTCTCAAATCCTTGTCAATGACCAAAGAAGCCTTCGATGAACAACTTGATATTTTAAAGGGCTTGTCTTTTTAAAAGTTTTACGACATCCTTGAATATCGTGTAGATGAGCTCGAGAGCTGGCTACTGGACTATTTGGCACATAATGAAGAAATTGAACAAAGTCTGCATAGTATTTCTATGGATCTAAGGAAATTAGAAAACGAGCTTTTTGACATAGAAATCCAGGATGAAATCAATGTGGCCCCCATGAGAAGCTACATTGAATAATGGTTCCAATGGAGAATCAACAACCTCGTCAAGGAAGTGAAACAACCGGTTGGCACAATTCCAGTGATCCTCGATGACAGCAAAAAAAACGCATCGGCTTCATAGTAATTCTATACTGATGCCATCTTGTTTTCTTTATCAATCCTGTTATTCTAGATCTTTAAATATAAATCTCTAACCAAACACTCATAACTTCCAATTTCTTGTTTTTAGGTCTTCCTCTCTACCGTCGTGCACTTATTCTTTCTACAGTCCTAATTCTTGTACTTATTTATTTTTTATGGTCCACGGAAGCCCCAATCCCAGTCTATATGACAAACGCATTTAAATTTCCAGAAATATGTAGTTTTGATAAATTTCAAAGAAAACTAATTCGGGAATGCTAAATTTTTTGTCATTATTAGTATTCTATTGTATTTGAATGTTTTATGTGTATGCTTCATAAATATGGAACACATTCCAAAAATATGTAACATAAATTATTAATTTTTGATCAATTTCAAAGAAAACAGGAACCTTTGTTGCAAGACATTATTAATATTCTATTGCATTTGAATGTTTAATGTGTATGCTTCATAAATATGGAACAGATTCCAAATGCTAAATTTTTTGTATCCAAGAACCTTTGTTTAATCTTCTATTGTATTTGAATGTTTAATGTCTATGCTTCCTGGTTCTTTTTCCCAGGAACCTTTATTGCAAATCATTTAGAAAGAAGTTTTCTAAGTACCGTGTTTGAACTATACACACCCTAGGAAACACCCCAGGAAAAAATGGTATCGCTCGCATATTAACCTGGGGGGTCATCTACAAGCCAAATGTCTTGTGGCTTGCCAGTGGCACACTGCCACAAAGTCATCCTCTGCATGGATATGACATGTACTTCAACTTGCTTCCCACGTGTTTGTACTCGGTCTCGTCGTAGAAGTGCATTTATTCTCATTCCAACCTAGCAGGGACTATGTTGCCATGCAACACTTGTTTAATTTGAAAAATTGTATGCACTTGGCATCATATAATTGCTTCCAAAACCATTTTATGACTTGTTTGCCCCCTTTTTGTATAATTTATCTTTTTCTTCATGAAATTTCAAAGATTTAACAAAATTATTTAAATTTCATTTAAAGAATTACCATATTTACATAAGAGCTACAACATAGTGCAAGTGGAAGCTTATATTTATCCAATGTCCACAGTGTAAAATTTAAACTTGGAATAGAGGAAGGAACAACAATTTTGTTGAATTTGTGGCCTTAGCATTCCTCTTATTAGAAAATATATATATACAAATCATATTCATATTTTTGTGATTCTAATTTAGTTATAAATTGGATAAAAAGCATCATCTAGTTATTCAATATCACTATAGGTCCATTGGTGATTAGTTGAAAGAAGTAGTAAAGGCTATATCTTTTACTCAAGTTTTTTTAGTATTGAATGAGGAAGTATATGCATTTTCAAAGAAAGCGCAATAAGTATCTAAGGTACCTTAATCTAGGAGGAGTTCAAAGATGGCACTTCTGCAATCTCTTTAACATATTATAAGTTTTTTAGTATTATGGTTGAAGGGTGATAAACCATGTTTTTGTGCCTTTTTAGGTCTTGGGCTAAAGAATTTGATTTACCTTGAGTACCATCCTTGAAATGAGGGGACCTTGAAGTGTCGAGTGGGTTTCCATGGGAACAAAAGAATCGAAAAGGTAGGTAAACACAATAAGTTTGAAAGTCTTTGGTAGAGTCCTTACAAAATTGAAGATGTTACAGGTAACAATTCTTTCTATCAAAGCCATATGGATGGTGAGAAGTTGCAATTGCCTATAAATGGGAAAGTTATGAAAAAATTATATCAAGGTAATATCTGATATTACCCTTTCTTAATTGTATGATTTCATTTTATTGATTTCTGTATTTTCTTTTTGTTTTAGAATAAAAATTTAAATGTTGCTTACATGTGTGTATTTTTCTCTAAGATGTGGTGCGACTAACATGTGCTTGGATATATTTCAATTATGCATGGATTTGATTCTCTTTTAGGGAAGGGGGAAAGTAACATGTGCCTACACCCTCCCCTATATTTAATATACATTGGTTGAGAGTGCTTCAGGTCTGCAAGTTTCTTAGATTCTAGAGTTCTCGTGCACTCTCTAGATGAGCACATGTCCTTGAGTTGGAAGCTAGTTGTTATACTTCACATTCACCTCAGTGTACTCGATAATTTTTCACGGGATGTGGACCATCATATGAGAATATTAGGTGCCATATTGTACCATGATGAACCAAAAGTGTGGTTGTATTTGCACTCATGTATTGGATTGGACCATGATTGGATGTTCTATGTATTGATAGGAGACTTATGTGGTATCTCTAGACCCCATGTGGTCAGGCATGGCTTATCCTTTTAGTCCCCATCTCAATATAAGCTTCACTTTTATGGCTACAACTGACTACCCCTTAATGTTGGTAACTCTTCATCATGTCAATCATTTACGACTTGGGTTAGGTATGCAACCATCTTGGGGTGGATCTACTAGGACACATGATCTAGGGGAGCTGCATAGTCTCCTTACCCCTTTGTATATAATGTAAAAGTGTTTATTTTTGTAAATGTTATCACACATATGTATAGCACACTTATTCTATTCCTAAGCATGGATCCCTCTCTTATGTATCCATCACACTTTGGCCATCTACTATTAGATATGATTCTACATATGTTCACTCAGTTTCACATCTCCCAAGGTACTGTCACAGTTCTCAAGGTATTGGTCACATCATTGGAGGCACATTTGGGCTACATTTTCACACATGGGCATCCTCTACACATGCCACAATGGAAATCCTAGAATGATCATCTTCTTTCACCAATTTTGGAGGTGTTTTTCACCCAATTTGAGGGGTTACACACATGTGTGGGGTTTATGACAGTCATGTGGGTGTTTTGGGTGATGATTTGACCTTGCAGATGCATCTTCCTTGCCTTGTGGAGTATTTTTTCTTAACTTGAGGGCTTGGTCATCCCTTGGAGATTCCTTTTTAGCATTCCTTAAGCACATTATGAGGAGGTTGTCCACTTTTGATGTCCTTCTCCACATTTTCATGAGGTCGTTCCACTTGGAGGAGAGAAACGTTGGAGATTTTCTTGCTTGGGAGGCTAGTTCACAATGTTTTGAGGCCTTCACATCACTCTTCCCTTGGAACGTTGGGATATGAGAGAAAAACAACCCCATTTTTTGTGGGATTTTCTTCTCTCGTGATGGTTTTATGTACATGTGGCATCATTTGAGAATGTATTGACTTAGTCTCCTTCTTTGTAATGCTCCTGACTTGGCTAGTATGAGAAACTCTGTTAATGTGTATGTATGATTAATTGTTTATAGCATATATATTGAGTATATAGATGGTAAATGAGACAAAAGACTATAAATCGTATATTATGATATCTCTGGAGTACAATGTCGAATGCGGATGACAATAAAATAAATCACTCGGCTAGATCAATGAAAAAAGGATCTTAGCCTAAATAGAATAAGAAAACTAGAATCATAATACCCAATGATAAATGACACTACATGATCAATGGATGATCTGCAAGCTATGGCAGCTCACGCAATAACTATTGCAAGTCTGAAAAGTTTGCCCCATTGGCTAGATCTCTCGGATCAGTCTGGAAACTATCCCAAACAATGTGCCTTGATTTCCTTCTCAATCCTGGTGACTGGACAACCCCTCTGTTGGTGTGTCTGGACCCAGATGGATCCCCCTTGGGGAATGTATCCCTCTGGTGCTGGAAAATTGCGCCCTAGTGATTCCATCATCAGAATTGGTTGATATGTGTCTCAAACTATTCTCCCTGTCCTACTGTGAAATGGGTCGGAAGGGTTTCCATGTATTTGATCTGATGATCGCTCGGGAACCTCTAATGTGTCCTCCCCAAGTGTCACACTCCCAATGTCCAAAAAATGTGTCCATGATGATTCCCTCATCAGAATATGACATGAAACTAGGAAAAATATGTGTATGGCCTGCCTCTCAAATGGGTTGGAGGGAATTCTCTGAACTCTCCATGAATGGGACAAGTTGATCCACTAAACCTCCTCAAAAGTTGTTCCCTCTCCCTGAACAAGTGTGCCCATGCTGTTGAACCTTGTAGAGTTGTTGTTGAAGACTGATGGAAGACCTATCTGATCTCCCCAGTGACTAGGGTATGTCTCTCAACAATGAAATCAGCCACTGGTGTATTCCTCCTAGAATCCACTAAGCTATACCTCTCCTTAGATGTGCCTTTCTCCTCAATGACAAGTCAAAATCTACATAATTATGAATTAGGTCATTGTACCTTCTCTTATCACTGCCTGAAACCTTAATTCTTTGTTGACTTCCAATTTTATCTCATATGTTCTATTTTTAGCTCAAGTTGGCTTAAAAGTGATTTTAGCCACTTTTAGCTCAATGTCACTTTCTAATTATAACACCTTTGACTGGGATGACCTCTAGTAACCTTGTTTACCCCTTTCTGGCCCTAGCTATAGTCTAATGGGGTAGTTTAGACCATTAAGCCTCCTCTTTGGAGCACCTATTTGGAAAGGGACATTACAGTCCTCCCTTATCGAAATTGCTTGTCCTCTAGCAATACCAATCCAACGTGTTGCAACACATGCTCACTCTCCCAAGTAGCATCCTCTACGGGAAGCCCTTTCCATATGATCAGACACTCTCTGATGACCCTGCTCCTTAGTTTCCACTCTCAAAACTCCAATACCTCCTCCGAAACCAACTCCAAATGTCCCTCCTCGTCCAATGGGGGAAGCTCCTTTGATGTGATGATGAACTGTCCCACTACCTTCTTGAGGCAAGATACGTGGAACATGTTATGAATCTTGCTCCCCTTTGGAAACTCTAGCTCATAGGAAACCTCACCTACCCGGTGCATGATCCTATAAGGTCCATAAAATTTGGGCTTGAGCTTCTTGGCCCCACTCTTCTTCATAGATGATTGTCAGTAAGGTTGGAGTCCCAAGAAAACCAAATCCCCAACCTCAAATATGCACTCTATCATGTGCCTATCCACACTCACCTTCTGTCAATTCGGTGTTGTCTGTGGGTTATCTTTTAGCAATTTGAGAATCTCCCGACTCTCTGTGATCCAATACATGGCCTTGGGATCTCTTCTCTCCCCAAAAACCAAGTCTATCAAAGTGGGAGCATCATACCCGTATAATGCTCGGAAGGGTGTCATACCAATGGACATGTGGAAAGTGGTGTTGTAACAACGCTCTCCTAAATGCAGCCACCTAACCCATGTTCTTTGTTGTCCACCCACATAGTTCCTCAAATACCCTTAAACCCACTTGTTGACAATCTCTATCTGCCCATATTTTTGAGGGTTATAGTCGATGTTGGGTGTCAACTTGGTCGCCACCGGTCTAAACAAATCCCTCCAGAATGTCCCAATAAACCGATTGTCCCTGTCGCTGATGATGTTCCTTGGCAACCCATGAAGTCTGGAGACCTCTCTGAAGAATAAATCGGCTACCTTAATTGTAATGTACTCTGTCGGTATGGCATAGAAGTGAGAAAACTTGGTCAATATGTCAACCACTACATAGATGCAGTCCTTACCCTAGACCTTGGGTAGGCCTGTGATGAAGTCCGTCGAGATGCTCTCCCATTTCTTCTCTGCAATGGGAAGTGGTTGAAGTAGCCATGCTGGAAGCATATGCTCTGACTTGTTCTTCTAGAAATTCACACACTCATTAATGTATATCATAACGTCATGTTTGAGGCCCTTCCATGATAACCTCTCTCTGATCTTCCTGTAGGTTTTGAAAAACCCTTGATGGTCTGCTAGTGGTGAATCATGAACTGTTGTGAGTATCTTCTTCTTGAACCCTGAATATAGTACCAAGTAGACTCTGTCCTTGTAGAATATGACATCGTCAATGACCCTGTACCTTTCATCCTGAATATATCCATCCATAATCTCGCAAGTGAACTCCTTCTTGGAATATTCCACTAACAAGTTGGATTTCCAATCCATTGAAATCTCCATCAAAAAACATGTCGCAGGTCTCCTAGATAACGCATCGACCACAATGTTCTTCTTCCCCTTGACGTACTCTATGTCAAAGTTGAATTCATGTACCTACATCACCCATTTCTATCGGTGCTCACTGAGGTCCTTCTACTCAAATAAATACTTCAAGTTGTTGTAATCTGTTTTGACCACGAAATTGTTTCCCACCAAATATTGTTTGAATTTGGTTAAGGCATGCATGATTTCCAGCATCTCCTTGTCATAGATGGAGTACAACCTCTCGGGATGACTGAGCTTCCTGCTCTTAAATACAATGGGGTGTCCCCCCTGCATAAAAACTACCCCGATGCCCTCACCGGATGCATCACACTCTAATACAAATGGCAGAGTGAAGTCTGGTAATGCTAACACTAGGCATGTGCCCATGACTTTCTTCATGTGATCAAAGGCATTATGTGACCCATCGGTCAAGATGAAATCTTGGTGAGAATCGTTAGTGGTGCTCCCAACTAAGAAAAACCCCTCACAAACCGTCTGTAATAGTTGCATAACCCGAAGAAGCTCCTCAACTATGTCACATTCCTAGGAGTTGGCCAATCCAGAATGGCCCTGATCTTCTCCTGGTGTACCTGTACCCCCTGTGCATTGATGATGTGACCCAAGTAAAGTAGCTTTGTCATACCAAACTCACACTTGGACTCTTTGGCGTATAGTGATTGTGCCTCCATGATGCTCAATACCTCATCCAAGTGCCTCATATGCTTCTGCCATGTCTTGATGTAGACCAAGATGTTGTCGAAGAAAACCAAAACTGATTTCCTCAACTAATCTCTGAATACGTGGTTCATGCAAGACTGAAATGTAGTTGGTGCATTGGTTAGCCCAAATGGCATAACCAGAAACTCGAAATGTCCAAAGTGACACTGAAATGTCATCTTCTCTACGTCCTACTCTCGGATGTTGATCTGATGATACCCAGAGCATAGATCAATCTTCGAAAAGAAAAATGCCCCATGCAGTTCATCCATAAACTCGTCAATGCAAGGGATAGGATATCAATTCTTGATGGTTTTCTTGTTCAAGGCTCGGTAATCAATGCACATCCTCATGGTACCATCCTTCTTCAAAACTATGATAATTGAAGAAGTGAATGGGTTGTTGCTAGGTCTGATGTGTCCCATCGCTAGCAATTCTTTAATTGCTTTTTATATCTCATCCTTGAACCTCCGAGGATGATAATAGGGTGGTGTGATCATAGGTTTTCCCCCCTCCTCCAACTCAATGGTGTGCTTAAACCCCCTGGCAGGTGGTCTCCCTGGTGGAATCGCCCCAAAAACCAATTGATGTCTTCCCAACAAGTTCTTGATCTCTGTATGATATTATTGCCGACCCTCTGAATCCTTCTGCATAGTGATCAATCACTCTACAACATATGTTACCTCCCCATTTCTGAATATCCTCTCCATCCACTTGGTTGAAACTGTTTTGGGTGCTCCTGTTGACATGCCTCCCAGAACAACCCTCTTCACGTCACTGTCTTTGAACCCCATCTCCAAGGTTTGGTAATTGGTGGTGATTTTTCCCGAGGTGATCATCCACTAGACTCCAATACCACATCTGTGTCAGATAGATCAACCACATAAAATTTGTCTCTCACTGTGTAGTTACCTAACTTTATATCCAATTTTAGAACTCTGTCTAGACACTCCATTGTATGGCCATATGCTACTACAACATCAAACCCCTCAAACTCCTCTATCTGAAGTGTCTGTCTCGATACCAATGAAGCATCAATGAAGTTGTGGGTAGCCCCACGATCTATCAGGGCGATTTTTGGATGTCCATGAATAGTCCCTATGATCTGGAGGGTATGATACCTGGGAACACCATAAAGGGTCGCTATGACTCATCCCTTTGTTGGTTTCCATCTGTTAGCCTACTCGAGAGGCTTTGGAACTACCGGTGGGTGGGTCCCTACCGGTGTCAATGGTCTATGGAGAGGTTTCTCCTCTGCATGTGTTGACTCCTCCTCTGAGCTAGTGGATCCACTGTCATGCTCCTCCTCCTCACTGTCCACATTGTTTGTTTCCACCTCAATATAATGAATCTCTCCCTTTCCTATGCACATGTGGCCTGAGACCCAAGGGTCACTGTAGCTGAAGCAAATATTATTCATCATAAGTTATCACCTCGTCTCATCATCCAGCTTATCATTTCCCTTCCATTCTCTCTAGAATGGCTTCTTGTCTTGGTCCTTCTGTCATATGAAGCATTTGGAAAAGGGTTTATTCTTTGGCACTGAGCCTGCCAAATCTCAAGTGTGTAAGATGGCATCCTGCAAGTTGTGAGGCCTGTATGCCTTCACCCATCCTCTCAAGGGATCTATGAGTCCTTCTGTGAATAACATGATCATCTTGGGATCTGATATATTTGTCACTACCACTGCTACCCGTTGAAACTCCGTGATGAATGCCTATGTTGTTCCAGTTTGTCTCAATTGGGCTAGATCCTTGAAGTGGATCTTGGGGTCCCTCCTGTAAAAAATGTCCATGATCCTCTCTATGAACTCCCTATAGGAGGTGATGTGATTGTGTCCCAACGTCACTAATCCATGATGCCACCACTCGTGTGCCTCACCCTCCAAGTGTACGGTATTGAAACCAATGGCCTTTGTCTCGGTCATCTGGTTGAGATTGTAGGTGTCTAGATTTTGTACCCAAGATCTAGCGATGCATTTGGACGATCTGTCAAAAGAAGGTATGGTGATTTTAGCAAATTTTTGGATGAAATCAATGTTATGACCCTGCTGTTGTGGTTGTCCTCCTCTCTGTGGCTCTATGGGGTGGTTCCTAAGTCTGATTCCACAATACTAAACTAGGTTCATGTCCTAATGGAAGTCATGGCCCAATGATGCATACTCCCTCCTATACTCTGCAATGTCCTCTGCCTGAGTGGGCAGCCATTGTGCTATTGGTTGTTGTGTTGTTATTTGGGGTGCCCTCTGGAAAATGGGGAACAATGGCCTGGGAATCCTACTTGAAGAGGTGTATGTGCGAGTAGGAGAATGGGGTCTACTGCCTACCCTTGAGTTCCCCTGTGTTGCAAGTGGGGCTTGTGTGCCCGGGGTGCCCACTATAGCCAATCTATCAGCCATCTATGCCAAGGATTGAGTCATGGCCTATTGATTGACTACCATATTGTCGAGTACCTGCATGAAGGTTTCCTTTGGGTCCATGGGGGCCTTACCATTGCACTCTGGTATCACATATATGTCTCCTAACATCCTCTCAGCCTCATGCTTAGCCTCATGCTCTACCCTTCTCTATGATTCCCTTCATGCCTCTTCCTCTTCCTTTGAGCTAGGAGGAAAAGGGGGGAAATCAAGTCTAGGTCTTCCCTCCTTACATTTGTTGTAAGTGACATATTTGTCACCTATGTTCTCATGGCCCCCTGGGTCCTCTGCTCCTCTCATTGTCTTTAGTCATCGGTTGGCAAGAATAAATCTCTAATACCACTGTAATGTTCCTGACTTGGCTAGTCTAGGAAACTCTGGTAATGTGTGTGTATGATTAATTTTTTACAGCATAGATATTGAGTATACAAATGGTAAACGAGACAAAAGACTATAAATCATATATTATGATATCTCTGGAGTACAATGTCGAATGCGAATGACAATAAAATAAATCACTCGACTAGATCAATTAAAAAAGGATCTTAGTTGTAATANAGGCGAATTTAAAAAATGATCAACATTTCTGTGAACAGGTGTTGACCCCTTTTTCCAACCATGCAATCAATAGCTCAGATCTGAAAAGAAGACAAGAGAATCTCCCCTCCCCCAAGCGGACCAAACAATTAAAATCATGATGGAAAAAGAAATTTAAGAACCTGGAGCTCATTGTCGAATCATGTAAACAAGCCATATCAAAAAAAGAAGAATTATTCAAAAACCTGATCCAAATAGACTTAGCAAGAAGTACTGACGAGGTTCAAGACCCAAAATTAATTCTCAAATCCTTGTCAATGACCAAAGAAGCCTTCGATGAACAACTTGATATTTTAAAGGGCTTGTCTTTTTAAAAGTTTTACGACATCCTTGAATATCGTGTAGATGAGCTCGAGAGCTGGCTACTGGACTATTTGGCACATAATGAAGAAATTGAACAAAGTCTGCATAGTATTTCTATGGATCTAAGGAAATTAGAAAACGAGCTTTTTGACATAGAAATCCAGGATGAAATCAATGTGGCCCCCATGAGAAGCTACATTGAATAATGGTTCCAATGGAGAATCAACAACCTCGTCAAGGAAGTGAAACAACCGGTTGGCACAATTCCAGTGATCCTCGATGACAGCAAAAAAAACGCATCGGCTTCATAGTAATTCTATACTGATGCCATCTTGTTTTCTTTATCAATCCTGTTATTCTAGATCTTTAAATATAAATCTCTAACCAAACACTCATAACTTCCAATTTCTTGTTTTTAGGTCTTCCTCTCTACCGTCGTGCACTTATTCTTTCTACAGTCCTAATTCTTGTACTTATTTATTTTTTATGGTCCACGGAAGCCCCAATCCCAGTCTATATGACAAACGCATTTAAATTTCCAGAAATATGTAGTTTTGATAAATTTCAAAGAAAACTAATTCGGGAATGCTAAATTTTTTGTCATTATTAGTATTCTATTGTATTTGAATGTTTTATGTGTATGCTTCATAAATATGGAACACATTCCAAAAATATGTAACATAAATTATTAATTTTTGATCAATTTCAAAGAAAACAGGAACCTTTGTTGCAAGACATTATTAATATTCTATTGCATTTGAATGTTTAATGTGTATGCTTCATAAATATGGAACAGATTCCAAATGCTAAATTTTTTGTATCCAAGAACCTTTGTTTAATCTTCTATTGTATTTGAATGTTTAATGTCTATGCTTCCTGGTTCTTTTTCCCAGGAACCTTTATTGCAAATCATTTAGAAAGAAGTTTTCTAAGTACCGTGTTTGAACTATACACACCCTAGGAAACACCCCAGGAAAAAATGGTATCGCTCGCATATTAACCTGGGGGGTCATCTACAAGCCAAATGTCTTGTGGCTTGCCAGTGGCACACTGCCACAAAGTCATCCTCTGCATGGATATGACATGTACTTCAACTTGCTTCCCACGTGTTTGTACTCGGTCTCGTCGTAGAAGTGCATTTATTCTCATTCCAACCTAGCAGGGACTATGTTGCCATGCAACACTTGTTTAATTTGAAAAATTGTATGCACTTGGCATCATATAATTGCTTCCAAAACCATTTTATGACTTGTTTGCCCCCTTTTTGTATAATTTATCTTTTTCTTCATGAAATTTCAAAGATTTAACAAAATTATTTAAATTTCATTTAAAGAATTACCATATTTACATAAGAGCTACAACATAGTGCAAGTGGAAGCTTATATTTATCCAATGTCCACAGTGTAAAATTTAAACTTGGAATAGAGGAAGGAACAACAATTTTGTTGAATTTGTGGCCTTAGCATTCCTCTTATTAGAAAATATATATATACAAATCATATTCATATTTTTGTGATTCTAATTTAGTTATAAATTGGATAAAAAGCATCATCTAGTTATTCAATATCACTATAGGTCCATTGGTGATTAGTTGAAAGAAGTAGTAAAGGCTATATCTTTTACTCAAGTTTTTTTAGTATTGAATGAGGAAGTATATGCATTTTCAAAGAAAGCGCAATAAGTATCTAAGGTACCTTAATCTAGGAGGAGTTCAAAGATGGCACTTCTGCAATCTCTTTAACATATTATAAGTTTTTTAGTATTATGGTTGAAGGGTGATAAACCATGTTTTTGTGCCTTTTTAGGTCTTGGGCTAAAGAATTTGATTTACCTTGAGTACCATCCTTGAAATGAGGGGACCTTGAAGTGTCGAGTGGGTTTCCATGGGAACAAAAGAATCGAAAAGGTAGGTAAACACAATAAGTTTGAAAGTCTTTGGTAGAGTCCTTACAAAATTGAAGATGTTACAGGTAACAATTCTTTCTATCAAAGCCATATGGATGGTGAGAAGTTGCAATTGCCTATAAATGGGAAAGTTATGAAAAAATTATATCAAGGTAATATCTGATATTACCCTTTCTTAATTGTATGATTTCATTTTATTGATTTCTGTATTTTCTTTTTGTTTTAGAATAAAAATTTAAATGTTGCTTACATGTGTGTATTTTTCTCTAAGATGTGGTGCGACTAACATGTGCTTGGATATATTTCAATTATGCATGGATTTGATTCTCTTTTAGGGAAGGGGGAAAGTAACATGTGCCTACACCCTCCCCTATATTTAATATACATTGGTTGAGAGTGCTTCAGGTCTGCAAGTTTCTTAGATTCTAGAGTTCTCGTGCACTCTCTAGATGAGCACATGTCCTTGAGTTGGAAGCTAGTTGTTATACTTCACATTCACCTCAGTGTACTCGATAATTTTTCACGGGATGTGGACCATCATATGAGAATATTAGGTGCCATATTGTACCATGATGAACCAAAAGTGTGGTTGTATTTGCACTCATGTATTGGATTGGACCATGATTGGATGTTCTATGTATTGATAGGAGACTTATGTGGTATCTCTAGACCCCATGTGGTCAGGCATGGCTTATCCTTTTAGTCCCCATCTCAATATAAGCTTCACTTTTATGGCTACAACTGACTACCCCTTAATGTTGGTAACTCTTCATCATGTCAATCATTTACGACTTGGGTTAGGTATGCAACCATCTTGGGGTGGATCTACTAGGACACATGATCTAGGGGAGCTGCATAGTCTCCTTACCCCTTTGTATATAATGTAAAAGTGTTTATTTTTGTAAATGTTATCACACATATGTATAGCACACTTATTCTATTCCTAAGCATGGATCCCTCTCTTATGTATCCATCACACTTTGGCCATCTACTATTAGATATGATTCTACATATGTTCACTCAGTTTCACATCTCCCAAGGTACTGTCACAGTTCTCAAGGTATTGGTCACATCATTGGAGGCACATTTGGGCTACATTTTCACACATGGGCATCCTCTACACATGCCACAATGGAAATCCTAGAATGATCATCTTCTTTCACCAATTTTGGAGGTGTTTTTCACCCAATTTGAGGGGTTACACACATGTGTGGGGTTTATGACAGTCATGTGGGTGTTTTGGGTGATGATTTGACCTTGCAGATGCATCTTCCTTGCCTTGTGGAGTATTTTTTCTTAACTTGAGGGCTTGGTCATCCCTTGGAGATTCCTTTTTAGCATTCCTTAAGCACATTATGAGGAGGTTGTCCACTTTTGATGTCCTTCTCCACATTTTCATGAGGTCGTTCCACTTGGAGGAGAGAAACGTTGGAGATTTTCTTGCTTGGGAGGCTAGTTCACAATGTTTTGAGGCCTTCACATCACTCTTCCCTTGGAACGTTGGGATATGAGAGAAAAACAACCCCATTTTTTGTGGGATTTTCTTCTCTCGTGATGGTTTTATGTACATGTGGCATCATTTGAGAATGTATTGACTTAGTCTCCTTCTTTGTAATGCTCCTGACTTGGCTAGTATGAGAAACTCTGTTAATGTGTATGTATGATTAATTGTTTATAGCATATATATTGAGTATATAGATGGTAAATGAGACAAAAGACTATAAATCGTATATTATGATATCTCTGGAGTACAATGTCGAATGCGGATGACAATAAAATAAATCACTCGGCTAGATCAATGAAAAAAGGATCTTAGCCTAAATAGAATAAGAAAACTAGAATCATAATACCCAATGATAAATGACACTACATGATCAATGGATGATCTGCAAGCTATGGCAGCTCACGCAATAACTATTGCAAGTCTGAAAAGTTTGCCCCATTGGCTAGATCTCTCGGATCAGTCTGGAAACTATCCCAAACAATGTGCCTTGATTTCCTTCTCAATCCTGGTGACTGGACAACCCCTCTGTTGGTGTGTCTGGACCCAGATGGATCCCCCTTGGGGAATGTATCCCTCTGGTGCTGGAAAATTGCGCCCTAGTGATTCCATCATCAGAATTGGTTGATATGTGTCTCAAACTATTCTCCCTGTCCTACTGTGAAATGGGTCGGAAGGGTTTCCATGTATTTGATCTGATGATCGCTCGGGAACCTCTAATGTGTCCTCCCCAAGTGTCACACTCCCAATGTCCAAAAAATGTGTCCATGATGATTCCCTCATCAGAATATGACATGAAACTAGGAAAAATATGTGTATGGCCTGCCTCTCAAATGGGTTGGAGGGAATTCTCTGAACTCTCCATGAATGGGACAAGTTGATCCACTAAACCTCCTCAAAAGTTGTTCCCTCTCCCTGAACAAGTGTGCCCATGCTGTTGAACCTTGTAGAGTTGTTGTTGAAGACTGATGGAAGACCTATCTGATCTCCCCAGTGACTAGGGTATGTCTCTCAACAATGAAATCAGCCACTGGTGTATTCCTCCTAGAATCCACTAAGCTATACCTCTCCTTAGATGTGCCTTTCTCCTCAATGACAAGTCAAAATCTACATAATTATGAATTAGGTCATTGTACCTTCTCTTATCACTGCCTGAAACCTTAATTCTTTGTTGACTTCCAATTTTATCTCATATGTTCTATTTTTAGCTCAAGTTGGCTTAAAAGTGATTTTAGCCACTTTTAGCTCAATGTCACTTTCTAATTATAACACCTTTGACTGGGATGACCTCTAGTAACCTTGTTTACCCCTTTCTGGCCCTAGCTATAGTCTAATGGGGTAGTTTAGACCATTAAGCCTCCTCTTTGGAGCACCTATTTGGAAAGGGACATTACAGTCCTCCCTTATCGAAATTGCTTGTCCTCTAGCAATACCAATCCAACGTGTTGCAACACATGCTCACTCTCCCAAGTAGCATCCTCTACGGGAAGCCCTTTCCATATGATCAGACACTCTCTGATGACCCTGCTCCTTAGTTTCCACTCTCAAAACTCCAATACCTCCTCCGAAACCAACTCCAAATGTCCCTCCTCGTCCAATGGGGGAAGCTCCTTTGATGTGATGATGAACTGTCCCACTACCTTCTTGAGGCAAGATACGTGGAACATGTTATGAATCTTGCTCCCCTTTGGAAACTCTAGCTCATAGGAAACCTCACCTACCCGGTGCATGATCCTATAAGGTCCATAAAATTTGGGCTTGAGCTTCTTGGCCCCACTCTTCTTCATAGATGATTGTCAGTAAGGTTGGAGTCCCAAGAAAACCAAATCCCCAACCTCAAATATGCACTCTATCATGTGCCTATCCACACTCACCTTCTGTCAATTCGGTGTTGTCTGTGGGTTATCTTTTAGCAATTTGAGAATCTCCCGACTCTCTGTGATCCAATACATGGCCTTGGGATCTCTTCTCTCCCCAAAAACCAAGTCTATCAAAGTGGGAGCATCATACCCGTATAATGCTCGGAAGGGTGTCATACCAATGGACATGTGGAAAGTGGTGTTGTAACAACGCTCTCCTAAATGCAGCCACCTAACCCATGTTCTTTGTTGTCCACCCACATAGTTCCTCAAATACCCTTAAACCCACTTGTTGACAATCTCTATCTGCCCATATTTTTGAGGGTTATAGTCGATGTTGGGTGTCAACTTGGTCGCCACCGGTCTAAACAAATCCCTCCAGAATGTCCCAATAAACCGATTGTCCCTGTCGCTGATGATGTTCCTTGGCAACCCATGAAGTCTGGAGACCTCTCTGAAGAATAAATCGGCTACCTTAATTGTAATGTACTCTGTCGGTATGGCATAGAAGTGAGAAAACTTGGTCAATATGTCAACCACTACATAGATGCAGTCCTTACCCTAGACCTTGGGTAGGCCTGTGATGAAGTCCGTCGAGATGCTCTCCCATTTCTTCTCTGCAATGGGAAGTGGTTGAAGTAGCCATGCTGGAAGCATATGCTCTGACTTGTTCTTCTAGAAATTCACACACTCATTAATGTATATCATAACGTCATGTTTGAGGCCCTTCCATGATAACCTCTCTCTGATCTTCCTGTAGGTTTTGAAAAACCCTTGATGGTCTGCTAGTGGTGAATCATGAACTGTTGTGAGTATCTTCTTCTTGAACCCTGAATATAGTACCAAGTAGACTCTGTCCTTGTAGAATATGACATCGTCAATGACCCTGTACCTTTCATCCTGAATATATCCATCCATAATCTCGCAAGTGAACTCCTTCTTGGAATATTCCACTAACAAGTTGGATTTCCAATCCATTGAAATCTCCATCAAAAAACATGTCGCAGGTCTCCTAGATAACGCATCGACCACAATGTTCTTCTTCCCCTTGACGTACTCTATGTCAAAGTTGAATTCATGTACCTACATCACCCATTTCTATCGGTGCTCACTGAGGTCCTTCTACTCAAATAAATACTTCAAGTTGTTGTAATCTGTTTTGACCACGAAATTGTTTCCCACCAAATATTGTTTGAATTTGGTTAAGGCATGCATGATTTCCAGCATCTCCTTGTCATAGATGGAGTACAACCTCTCGGGATGACTGAGCTTCCTGCTCTTAAATACAATGGGGTGTCCCCCCTGCATAAAAACTACCCCGATGCCCTCACCGGATGCATCACACTCTAATACAAATGGCAGAGTGAAGTCTGGTAATGCTAACACTAGGCATGTGCCCATGACTTTCTTCATGTGATCAAAGGCATTATGTGACCCATCGGTCAAGATGAAATCTTGGTGAGAATCGTTAGTGGTGCTCCCAACTAAGAAAAACCCCTCACAAACCGTCTGTAATAGTTGCATAACCCGAAGAAGCTCCTCAACTATGTCACATTCCTAGGAGTTGGCCAATCCAGAATGGCCCTGATCTTCTCCTGGTGTACCTGTACCCCCTGTGCATTGATGATGTGACCCAAGTAAAGTAGCTTTGTCATACCAAACTCACACTTGGACTCTTTGGCGTATAGTGATTGTGCCTCCATGATGCTCAATACCTCATCCAAGTGCCTCATATGCTTCTGCCATGTCTTGATGTAGACCAAGATGTTGTCGAAGAAAACCAAAACTGATTTCCTCAACTAATCTCTGAATACGTGGTTCATGCAAGACTGAAATGTAGTTGGTGCATTGGTTAGCCCAAATGGCATAACCAGAAACTCGAAATGTCCAAAGTGACACTGAAATGTCATCTTCTCTACGTCCTACTCTCGGATGTTGATCTGATGATACCCAGAGCATAGATCAATCTTCGAAAAGAAAAATGCCCCATGCAGTTCATCCATAAACTCGTCAATGCAAGGGATAGGATATCAATTCTTGATGGTTTTCTTGTTCAAGGCTCGGTAATCAATGCACATCCTCATGGTACCATCCTTCTTCAAAACTATGATAATTGAAGAAGTGAATGGGTTGTTGCTAGGTCTGATGTGTCCCATCGCTAGCAATTCTTTAATTGCTTTTTATATCTCATCCTTGAACCTCCGAGGATGATAATAGGGTGGTGTGATCATAGGTTTTCCCCCCTCCTCCAACTCAATGGTGTGCTTAAACCCCCTGGCAGGTGGTCTCCCTGGTGGAATCGCCCCAAAAACCAATTGATGTCTTCCCAACAAGTTCTTGATCTCTGTATGATATTATTGCCGACCCTCTGAATCCTTCTGCATAGTGATCAATCACTCTACAACATATGTTACCTCCCCATTTCTGAATATCCTCTCCATCCACTTGGTTGAAACTGTTTTGGGTGCTCCTGTTGACATGCCTCCCAGAACAACCCTCTTCACGTCACTGTCTTTGAACCCCATCTCCAAGGTTTGGTAATTGGTGGTGATTTTTCCCGAGGTGATCATCCACTAGACTCCAATACCACATCTGTGTCAGATAGATCAACCACATAAAATTTGTCTCTCACTGTGTAGTTACCTAACTTTATATCCAATTTTAGAACTCTGTCTAGACACTCCATTGTATGGCCATATGCTACTACAACATCAAACCCCTCAAACTCCTCTATCTGAAGTGTCTGTCTCGATACCAATGAAGCATCAATGAAGTTGTGGGTAGCCCCACGATCTATCAGGGCGATTTTTGGATGTCCATGAATAGTCCCTATGATCTGGAGGGTATGATACCTGGGAACACCATAAAGGGTCGCTATGACTCATCCCTTTGTTGGTTTCCATCTGTTAGCCTACTCGAGAGGCTTTGGAACTACCGGTGGGTGGGTCCCTACCGGTGTCAATGGTCTATGGAGAGGTTTCTCCTCTGCATGTGTTGACTCCTCCTCTGAGCTAGTGGATCCACTGTCATGCTCCTCCTCCTCACTGTCCACATTGTTTGTTTCCACCTCAATATAATGAATCTCTCCCTTTCCTATGCACATGTGGCCTGAGACCCAAGGGTCACTGTAGCTGAAGCAAATATTATTCATCATAAGTTATCACCTCGTCTCATCATCCAGCTTATCATTTCCCTTCCATTCTCTCTAGAATGGCTTCTTGTCTTGGTCCTTCTGTCATATGAAGCATTTGGAAAAGGGTTTATTCTTTGGCACTGAGCCTACCAAATCTCAAGTGTGTAAGATGGCATCCTGCAAGGTGTGAGGCCTGTATGCCTTCACCCATCCTCTCAAGGGATCTATGAGTCCTTCTGTGAATAACATGATCATCCTGGGATCTGATATATTTGTCACTACCACTGCTACCCATTGAAACTCCGTGATGAATGCCTATGTTGTTCCAGTTTGTCTCAATTGGGCTAGATCCTTGAAGTGGATCTCGGGGTCCCTCCTGTAAAAAATGTCCATGATCCTCTCTGTGAACTCCCTATAGGAGGTGATGTGATTGTGTCCCAACATCACTAATCCATGATGCCACCACTCGTGTGCCTCACCCTCCAAGTGTACGGTATTGAAACCAATGGCCTTTGTCTCAGTCATCTGGTTGAGATTGTAGGTGTCTAGATTTTGTACCCAATATCTAGCGATGCATTTGGACGATCTGTCAAAAGAAGGTATGGTGATTTTAGCAAATTTCTGGATGAAATCAATGTTATGACCCTGCTGTTGTGGTTGTCCTCCTCTCTGTGGCTCTATGGGGTGGTTCCTAAGTCTGATTCCACAATACTCAACTAGGGTCATGTCCTAATGGAAGTCATGGCCCAATGATGCATACTCCCTCCTATACTCTGCAATGTCCTCTGCCTGAGTGGGCAGCCATTGTGCTATTGGTTGTTATGTTGTTATTTGGGGTGCCCTCTAGAAAATGGGGAACAATGGCCTGGGAATCCTACTTGAAGAGGTGTATGTGCGAGTAGGATAATGGGGTCTACTGCCTACCCTTGAGTTCCCCTGTGTTGCAAGTGGGGCTTGTGTGCCCGGGGTGCCCACTATAGCCAATATATCAGCCATCTATGCCAAGGATTGAGTCATGGCCTATTGATTGACTACCATATTGTCGAGTACCTGTATGAAGGTTTCTTTTGGGTCCATGGGGGCCTTACCATTGCACTCTGGTATCACATATATGTCTCCTAACATCCTCTCAGCCTCATGCTTAGCCTCATGCTCTACCCTTCTCTATGATTCCCTTCATGCCTCTTCCTCTTCCTTTGAGCTAGGAGGAAAAGGGGGGAAATCAAGTCTAGGTCTTCCCTCCTTACATTTGTTGTAAGTGACATATTTGTCACCTATGTTCTCATGGCCCCCTGGGTCCTCTGCTCCTCTCATTGTCTTTAGTCATCGGTTGGCAAGAATAAATCTCTAATACCACTGTAATGTTCCTGACTTGGCTAGTCTAGGAAACTCTGGTAATGTGTGTGTATGATTAATTTTTTACAGCATAGATATTGAGTATACAAATGGTAAACGAGACAAAAGACTATAAATCATATATTATGATATCTCTGGAGTACAATGTCGAATGCGAATGACAATAAAATAAATCACTCGACTAGATCAATTAAAAAAGGATCTTAGTTGTAATAGAATAAGCAAACTAGAATGGTAATACTTGATGATAGATGACACAGTGGGATCAATGGATGATCTGCAAGCTATGGTAGCTCACGCGGTAACTGCTGCAAGTTTAGAAAGTTTTACCTAGTGGCTAGATCTCTCAGATCAGACTGGAAACTATCCTAAACAATGCCCCATGTTGTCCCTCTCGGTCCTAGTGACCGACTTGCCCCTCTGCTGGTGTGTCTAGACCCGGATGAATCCCCCTAGGGGAATGTGATCCTCTGGTGCTGGAAAAATGTGCCCTAGTGATTCCATCGTCAGAATCTGCTGAGATGTGCCTCAAAATGTTCACCCTGACCTCCTGTTAAATGGGTCAGAAGGGTTTCCTTGGATCTGATCTGATGATTGCTCGGGAACCCAAAATGTGTCCTCTCCAAGTGTCGCACTCCCAATTTCTAGAAAATGTGTCCCTAATGATTCCCCCATCAGAATATGACAAGAAACTAGGAAAAATATATGTATGGCCTGCCTCTCAAATGTGTTAGAGGGAAATCTTTGAAGTCTCCCTGAATGGGACAAGTCGATCCACTAAACCTCCTCAGAAGTTGCGCCCTCTCCCTGAACAAGTGTGCCCCTGTTGCTGAACCCTATAGAGTTGTTGATGAAGACTCATGAAAGACCTGTGTGATCTCCCCAATGAGTAGGGTGTGTATCTCAACACCGAAATCAACCATTGGTGTATTCCTCCTGGAATCCACTACGATACCTCTCCTGAGATGCGCCTTTCTCCTCACTGACAAGTCAAAATCTGCATAATGATAAATTAGGTCATTGTACCTTCTCTTATAGATGCCCGAAACCCTAATTCGTTATTGACTTCTAATTTTATCTCATANTTTGGGTCCATGGGGGCCTTACCATTGCACTCTGGTATCACATATATGTCTCCTAACATCCTCTCAGCCTCATGCTTAGCCTCATGCTCTACCCTTCTCTATGATTCCCTTCATGCCTCTTCCTCTTCCTTTGAGCTAGGAGGAAAAGGGGGGAAATCAAGTCTAGGTCTTCCCTCCTTACATTTGTTGTAAGTGACATATTTGTCACCTATGTTCTCATGGCCCCCTGGGTCCTCTGCTCCTCTCATTGTCTTTAGTCATCGGTTGGCAAGAATAAATCTCTAATACCACTGTAATGTTCCTGACTTGGCTAGTCTAGGAAACTCTGGTAATGTGTGTGTATGATTAATTTTTTACAGCATAGATATTGAGTATACAAATGGTAAACGAGACAAAAGACTATAAATCATATATTATGATATCTCTGGAGTACAATGTCGAATGCGAATGACAATAAAATAAATCACTCGACTAGATCAATTAAAAAAGGATCTTAGTTGTAATACAATAAGCAGACTAGAATGGTAATACTTGATGATAGATGACACAGTGGGATCAATGGATGATCTGCAAGCTATGGTAGCTCACGCGGTAACTGCTGCAAGTTCAGAAAGTTTTACCTAGTGGCTAGATCTCTCAGATCAGACTGGAAACTGTCCCAAACAATGCCCCATGTTGTCCCTCTCAGTCCTAGTGACTGACTTGCCCCTCTGCTGGTGTGTCTAGACCCGGATGAATCTCCCTAGGGGAATGTGATCCTCTGGTGCTGGAAAAATGTGCCCTAGTGATTCCATCGTCAGAATCTGCTGAGATGTGCCTCAAAATGTTCACCCTGACCTCCTGTTAAATGGGTCGGAAGGGTTTCCTTGGATCTGATCTGATGATTGCTCGGGAACCCAAAATGTGTCCGCTCCAAGTGTCGCACTCCCAATTTCTAGAAAATGTGTCCCTAATGATTCCCCCATCGGAATATGACAAGAAACTAGGAAAAATATATGTATGGCCTACCTCTCAAATGTGTTAGAGGGAATCTTTGAAGTCTCCCTGAATGGGACAAGTCGATCCACTAAACCTCCTCAGAAGTTGCGCCCTCTCCCTAAATAAGTGTACCCCTGCTGCTGAACCCTATAGAGTTGTTGATGAAGACTCATGAAAGACCTGTGTGATCTCCCCAATGAGTAGGGTGTGTATCTCAACACTGAAATCAACCATTGGTGTATTCCTCCTGGAATCCACTAAGATACCTCTCCTGAGATGTGCCTTTCTCCTCACTGACAAGTCAAAATCTGCATAATGATAAATTAGGTCATTGTACCTTCTCTTATAGATGCCCGAAACCCTAATTCGTTATTGACTTCTAATTTTATCTCATATGTTCTATTTTTATCTCAAGTTGGCTTAAAATTGCTTTTAGCCACTTTTAGCTCAATGTCACTTTCCAATTGTAACACCTTTCATTAGGATGACCTCTAGTAACCTTGTTTACCCCTTTATGGCCCTGGCTATAGTCTAACGGGGTTGTTTAGACCATTAAGCCTCCTCTCTGGAGCTCCTATTTGGAAAGGGACATTACATTCTTTATGTGGATGAAAAGCCTTATTTGTTAGTCTCCTAGGCTAATTTTAGGGAAAATAATTAACAAAGAATGAGAAGGATGTAGAAACCTCCTCTATAAATAGAGGCTCTCCTTTCATTCCAAATCANTATAACACTAATTTTGAGTAGTCATGTTGTACTCGTCTTCATAGGGGCATGTACATGAGGGTGTATTGTCAATTGGGTGTAATATAAGTGGTTGTGTGATGGAGTGTTGTCCTCCCCACCTAGATTATATTCTTGTAAGTGACATGACAAAGCTTTGAGCTTCTAAAAAATCTATTTTACCCTGGGTACCATCCTCAAAAAAAGGGGAAGTGTCTGGTGGGTTTCCCTAGGAAATGCATTACACAGAAAGAAAAAAAAAGGTCCATGAGGGTCTTTAAATCTTTTGTCCCTATTTTCCATTCAAGATTAAAAATTGTCCTAAAAGGGACTTGATTTTGACCAGACAAATTATGTGGTTTAGGGGTAGGATTGGGAACATCTTGACTAGGCTAGTTCTACTTCCCATTCATTTCATTTTTTATCACCCTAAGCATTTTAGTAATCTCATTAAGACTTAACTCCTACCAATTGAAAGATGAAGTAGAGGTAGGAATTTCTTCCTTGTGCTTCTTCTATTCATGTTGTTATGTGTGAGAGTTGTGAATATTTTCTTAAGCCATCATATTTCCCTCAATATCAACTTCATCATTGAGCATAGTGTCAAGGGTATTTGACCTTCTTTCTCTAAGCATTAGGGATAAATATTCTTGATGGGATGTTGATAAGCCACTTTGGTAACACCTTCAAAAGGTATAATATCTACTAGAATTTTGTTGTACAAATTCCCAAATCTGACAAATTTCAAAATGGTTTCCCCATTATTTCTCTTCATGGTATTGAACTCGGTTAAATATTAATGTTAATCCTTCTTCTCTTCCCATGTTTTCATGAAAATCTCTCAAAAGTAAATGCAAAAAGGTATAGAATTCTCAAGAAAATCTCTAAACCACTTTCTACCATCTCCTTCTAATGAATGATAAAAAAAAATCATAAAGACATAATTGTGGTCAATGGTAAAGTTATATGTGCAATCTTGAAAGTTGCAATGTGATCTTCAATAATTACTACATTGTCTCCATTAAATTTAGGTAATACCTTGAGGTAATTTTTGAGCATATCATGGTGATGTTGTGGAAGTCTAGGATCCTTATATATGTTATCCAACCAAGGGTTGGACCATGGAACATTAGCCATTTGGACTAAATTTTGATATGTCAACTAGGTGTGTGAATCTCTCCCCCTAAATAATTTCTAGCAATGAAGGGAGAATAGACTCTACTAAGGTCAACAAAGGTTGCAAGAGATATAGGTAACTCCACTAAAGGAGTTTTATAATCTTCGGCTTTGATTTCTTCAATGTGATTAGAAAATGGAATAGTTCCCTATGAAGTACCAAGTATACCTAATAAAGAGAAACGTTGAAAAGAATTTTGAGAAATACCTAAAGAAAGAACCCCCAAATGTCTTCTTCTAGAAATTATGACCAACCTCTTTAGACCTTAAAGAGAAGGAATTAATGGTTGGGTAGACTTAGACTTTGTATGTATATATTTAGGTTCTATCCTGATTTGATGAAGTTTTCCAGGTGAATTTGAAAATTATTAACTTAATGTCTTCTTTATAGATCCCAAGAATTGAGCATTATAGTTAGTCTTGTTTCACCTTAGAAGAGAAATTATGTGCTCTGTTGTTCTACTAGAAATAGTCCCTATGAATGGTTCCACTTCATATGTTGTCCCTGAAGATGTTCTCATGATGAAGAAAGATGTTGAGGCATGCATTGGAGGTTAAAACTTTCCCACTTTAGGCTTAGATGGAAAAATCCACAAGCTAAATCCAAACAGGGTAACCCTTCAATTATTTTAATGATTATGTTTCAATCATGTTCTCACTCAATGGATGTTAAGAATTAAATGAAATGAGAACACTAATTATAAACCCCAAGTTAAGAATTAAATTAAATGAGAGCACTCATTCTAAATCCACTCATGAGCAAAAATCACATAGTATTTGTTCCATTGGGCACCTTTATCCGGACATAAAGTCATATAGATTTAAATAATGCATGGAGACAAAAGATTTGAAGAAAACATAATCAAATGAAGTCCAAGAGGGCAGGTTGCACAATCTCATTCACACATTAGATACATAAAGAAAACATAATGGGAATTATATAATCAATCCAGCAGTTAATACACTTAGACATCAAGGATAAGATTTACAAAACTTAAGGCATTATTGTAAAACTCTCATTTATTAAATTAGAGTAAAAATACTTCAAGTACTACTAACAAATTTAAAAATAACAATAATGTTTTTCCTTAAAGACACTACTAACAAATTTCAAAATAACAATAATGTTTTTCCTCAATAATACTACTAACAAATTTCAAAAAAACAATAATGTTTTTCCTTAAGATCAAACTTAGACAACATGGAGCAAAGCCACAAATATATCATACATTTGAGATTATGTAAGATGACGATCTTAAAACTTCATAGAGTAAGTAGCAAAAATGAAATAGATTACAAAAGAAGAAAACTATAGAATCCATGCCAAAGTGGAAAATCCAGTAGTGTGATATATTCTGGATCAATGCTCAATAGCTAATATTATGATGCTCTGTTATCTTGATCTATCAAAAAAAAATGAATAAGCTCCTCAAAATGTCTATCCTTTGTTTCTTTTTCTCTTCCTTTTATTTCCTCAATATCCTTTGTTGATGCAACTCATTCCCATTCTTTGAGCTTCACTATTTCTCTAATTAAATATCAATGGTCCTTCAACTATATTTTGAAGGGTCTCTTTATTGAACTTTGAGAAATTATTGTGCTTACTCCAATATGATTACACGTGGTAAATTCACTTAAATTACCATGATATTTGTGATTATTGTTTCCTGGTGGAGGATGACAGGCTTTTAACTCTTACAATTGGAGTCTTCTTAACCGAAGTTGTAATCATTTCCCAATATCACTAGATAGAGGAAAGATACTCTGCATATTTTGGCTATATTTATCTAATTCAATGGCTCTGAATAAAAGATATTGGTGGGAGAGCTTTGAGGTATTACTTGAAGCAATCAATATTTCGATGTTAGATTTGTTGAAAACTACAACATCTTTTTCGATGTTAGATTTGTTGAAAACTACAACATCTTTTTCATTGATTGGTATTGTCATTCCCATGATGTTCTTTTTCTTCAATATAAGCTTGGCATGTAATATTTTCTCATAGGTCAATTTTCCTTCTGGATCCCTATAAACAAGAGCCCTAATCTCTTGAGAGGTAATAATTTGTACTTTAATGCCTTGATTTCCTTACCAGCTATATTACTTTTCTTTTGAACAATCAAAAGAGAATCCCTCTTATTTATAGCATGCTCCACAAACATAATATCTATGTAATGTATTTCACATATGGTGGCATGGGTCGATCTTCTAGAATTGTTGTAACATAACATCTAATGATAGTGATGTGGGTTTCCTTTCTAATTAGTTTTAGTTTTGTATTCCATGAGAATGTGTACTTTGTGTGAGAGGGCTTCTTATGATTTGCAACTTGTATGTTGTAGCATAGTTTAAACATTTTATGTTTTTTTTATTTTTTCAGTGACTACGATCGGAAGAAGGCCACACAATTATTGGCAAAATATCAATTTTACAGTGCTCAAATATAATTTTGGAATGCATAAATTGATTCAACGTCCTTAATAACCCCCAAGGTACCAGAATATATATGTTGAACCATTGAAATATGTCATTCCAACTATTTTTCTAAATTTCTAGCCGGTTTTTGAACGAAACCTGTCAGAAAAGATGCCCCGGAAAAGGGTTAAAACATATAACATTTTGACTACGTTGCATGTTGTTCCCTTCAACTAAAATATTATTCACATGTATTCATGACGACATGTGATTTTTTTCTTCATGATGACATGTGATTTTTCCTAGTTTTCATAGCCATTGAGCTCCAAGAACGACATCAACCCCTTTGATAGGAGTTGTAGACATTTATGTTTTGATAATATAATTACTTATGGCAATATATACCTTTTTTCAATGCCCATTTAAAGTTGTTGGATTTTGTTTGCATGGAAAGTATCATTACTTACTTATGGTGATTCAATGGCTAGGTTGAGGTATTTTGTAGACTCCTTATTGATAATGTTATGTGTACTTTTATCATTGATTACTTTCTTCTTGTTTATAAATACTTGCAAGATAAATGTTTTTAGGCGTATTGATATTCTAGTTTGTATTGGTAATGAAATTTATGAATTTAAGTGTTGGGCTCTTGTTATGAATCTATATCTTCCTCTTTTGTTGAAACCTCCTCTCATTCTTGATATACCACATTTTCCTTGTCTTTTTAGATAACCATTCCATCTATCACAATAACATTTTTCTTAAGAATATACTTCCTATTATCATTGTGTGCAAACACTCCCTTCCCTGATATGGGAGTATTATAATGAAATGTAGCTAGTTGAAAACACTCTATAAAGAACCCTTTGGCTTATAAGTTGAAGGTGGGGATATCTTTTTTGCCAAAATTGCCCGTGATTTGCACCTAGACCCAACTACATGAGAAAATGCACTAGAAATGAAACATGTATCTAGGGGATTTGAAGCTTGGTGTGGGGTTATGAAACACCCATGTTCTCCAACTAACCATTCTATCTGTATATTTCTTTTTTTGCATTTAAAGATGAAGCAATAGTATCAATATTAACAAGAGGATTATGTATTTTAGTATTGTAAAGTCATTTATAGGAAGCATTTCCTTATTCTTCATCATATAGTTTGTTGAACTCTTCATCCTATGACATGCTACCATATTCTTCAATTATCTTATGCAAATAATTTATCATAAGCCACCAACATTCCATCTTGTGCCTTTCCCAAACTAAACTCCTTAGCTTGATGTACCTTTCAAGTCAAAGAAGCAATATTCCCTTCTCTATAGAAATAGAAAAACCAAAGACATGTGGCCTAAGATTCTTGATCAAGAGTTGTTTAATGGATTTACATGACTATAGTATTGAACCTTCTTGAATCCGTTGAACCTCTTTCTACTTTATTTTATTTCTTAATTTATCTGCATCTCGCTTGTCCTCATGGAGATAGGATTTGGATGCAATCGATGTCCTTATGCCTAAGATTATATGAGAAGTGTTATTGGATAAATTGGTGAATGCGGACATAAACTAATCTCCCTAGATCCACCTAGATCTAGAACAAAACAAGACAGGACATGATGATTTCCCTAGGTTTCTACCATTGGATTTACTACCAAAGAAGGAATGGATGACATACCTTTAGATATCACTTCCTTATATATTTGTTGTCCCTGCTTCGCTCTGATTCTCTTGTGAGATCAGATCTTCGATGACACAAACCAACCAAAGTGAAAGCAACAATTGTAGATTCAATGAAAACCTAAACATGTGTTCAAGGAGTCATGTAATAAAATGTTAATGATTTTATGGGAAATAAACATGTCACTGTATCATATTAAGCAAAAGTGGAAGATACAACCAAATTGCCTTGATGTCGCAAGTTCCCTTTCGGTGGTCCTTTGTTCCAACACACACATACACTTGCTTCAAATTTGTATGAATATGGTCCACAAAAGCTTGATGAACAAATGGAAGCCCCAAGCATCAATTGTAACAGGATCCTTCACACAGTCTTCAGCCTATTCTTTCAGCAATTCTTTGCTCAATATTGCTTAACCCTTTCCATGAGAAACCCATCATTATATAGGAGAAGTTGAAGTGGTTGAAAGGATGAGGATGATCCCACCAAATCAGAGAAGCCAGTAGGATCACAACCATATGGATGCCACCTTACATTCTAGAAGATTCTCCTTCTAGAAACTTCATGAAATTCTTCCTTTTCTTAGCTTCAAACGCCGCTGCACCCTGCCTATATAGCAGCCTGTGGAAACCCCGTGAGCCAGGCATAGAGAAGCCTACGGAAATCAAGGATTTATACACTATGTACCACCGTCAGCTTAAGGCATCGTTCTAAAAATATGCCTTGTAGGGGAAGAACTCATTCATTTTCCTCATGTAAAAGATTGTTTTGAGAGCCTGAACACGTGATTTTATAGTCATCATCAGGGTGACCAAAATAATGTGTAACCGAATGCCCCCCAAAGTATGAGGTTGGAACTCGTGATAGCTGAAATACTTTGTAAAATGTGTGTGTGTGTCAGGAAAAAGGAGCACACCAATCTGGAACCTACAAACAATCAAGCATCTGAACAATATTATACCATCTCTAAGGTAGGCATTCCCATGCTCAGACTACAAATGATTTGACTCATAAATGTCATTCATGCCCACCAATTATACAATGTGGATCCATGTCATCAAGACGATACATATCCACCAAGAATACAATGTGGATCTATGTGTTAACAAACTTGAAATCGGGACATAGCCACGAGACATACAAAGTGGATCTATGTGTCAACACAAATCGTAAATACTCCATCGCAACCTGAACCAAGGTGATGAGATACAAGGTCTTCAATATCGTCATCTGTAAGTACGAATCTAACCATGCAATTATAGGTGTTGAAGTCGAACATGGTAGAAACCACTTGATTACCGTTCATTGATGAAAAACGTTAACAAGTGCGAGGGAAATCACCATTGATGTCAATGACTCCCAAGGTACCTTAGTACAATCCAACGAATGTGAATAAATGAGTTGAAGTCGAACACTTAAGGGAATCTTCCATTCAGGGACCAATGATGTGAATCCACTGTCAAGAGTGAAGAAACCTGCCATTGAGTCATGCAGGCTCTAAGGTACTAAAATGATTTCTATGTCTCGCTCCTGGATGATGAGTTGAAGTCAACAGGAAAAGAATCATAATAGGAGGGCCTTGATGTATCCCCCATCAATGACACAAAATAAGTAACAGATTTAGGGTAGATTAAAGTATGAAAATGATTTGAAACTGACACAAGGAAGGCCGACATGGTAGGAATTAATAATTGTAGATGGCCAACTCAATAGAGGGCTTGTTTCGACTTATCTTGAACATATGGATGACAGGACAATGGTCTTGGCAGCATTGACTCAAAGATGACCCAAGGTATGAATTTGCAGAAAGTCATATGAGAGACAAATGGATTTCCCAACCCAGATTCAAATGATGAAGGGGGGTGTCGTGTTCAACAGTGATGAGTATTGCCACTAACACGGATACAGAGACACATTTCTTTCCCAAATTTCCCCCCACCATTTATGGCGAGTACCTCTTTATTTTTATGAAATATTGAGGAGGATAACATATGCTTGTTGATGTAAGCTCATCCTTCAGAGTATGTTTAACGAACCCTAAGAAGGAGTGGTTCGGTCCCATGTGTGTCTTTCGATGTTTGTTTAACGAGTCCAAAGATAGAAAACTAGGGGGGTTTTCATGTTTATAGAGTCTGAAAAACACTTAAACACTTAAAATAGAACTCTCTCAATTCCTTTTTTGTAAAGTAGTTCAATGGGACCGAAAAAGTGATAAACTATTGCCCATCAAACGTTTTCTTCAAATACTTTTACGAGCATGAAAAGAACAAGGTCACTCGACAATATTTTCATTTTTTATGGAGTGTGAAAAGAGTTTAAAGGATACTCCATGGGTTTTTCTTTTCGTGTTTCCATGACGAGTACGAAAAAAATGACAAAAGTATACTCGGTTGTGTTCTCATTGATTTTCGAGCATGAGAACGAACAAAGACTAGGCTCGAGGTTTTTTCTGAAAAAACCCTAAAAAGTACTGGTATATGTAATGAACAGAAAATCGAATTAAGAAAAAAACATCCATATGGAATTGTTCAGGGCCTTAGTCTTTCCATATGCAAGAAACAAAAGACTCATGAGACAATTAGACCTTTAGGTTATGATAAAATGCAATAAAATAATATAAAATATTATTTAGAAAAAGAAAAAAGTGAAATAAAAGGGGGTGAAACCTCTTATTGCTATTTCATTTCCATTTCATTCAAAACTTGTCTAGAAACCCTATTTTTACCTCATATTTCRGTTGTCGATTGCGAGAAGCATAGGCAACCATTCAGCAAACGGTCTCYTTCAACATGGTAATCTCGTCATCCTCTTCTTTCAATGGATTGAAATTCATTTATTTTGGTTAAAAGGTAGTTTTTGGATGAKTTTTTGGGCCGGTAGGCACGCRCTAGGGMTGCTACAGGTGACTAGTATTGGGACCTACAGAAATCAATGATTTCTGCAGCAGCCTTATGGTTTACTTGYAGAAACCCTGCACTGTACTAAAACTTCRTCTGCGGCGACCGAAAACCCAAAAAAATATGCATGTGTTTGACCCAAAAAGAATTTCAAAAGCAACGATTGAAGATGCTAATTCGCTTTTGTCATCTCCATGCAGGTATTTGATTGCCAAAATGTTAGACTGGAGAGAACAGGAACACAAGGATGATGACTTCATGGCCTTGAATGATCCAGGCACCATTAATGCCCTTCGACAGTGCAGATTGTTAAAAAAAATTGAAATCCAGGGCATGAGAGCCCAACTGAGGTTACTAGAATAGCTGGTCCACATGTGGGATGTAGACCAGTAACTGTTTCATGTGGGTGTCCACATTCTTTCCTTGGATATCGAAGACATTTATTTCTTGATAGGGTTATCCTGCCGTGGAGCACATGTGACCTTAACAGGAGGTCGAGGTGGTGGCCTACCTATGAGCGAATACATTCGTCAGTATTGTGAACCCGAGGCCAAGAGACGCAAAGGTAAGGTAGACATCAGAGGTGTTTGGGATTTAACTCTCCGGACCCTTCTTTTTACCATTACGTAGATGGAGGGAAGTGCATCTCCACACATGGCCCTCCAAAGTTATTTGTAGTATGTCGTGGAATGCACGGAACCTCGTGTGTTCAACTGGTGTGATGGTCTTCTTCGCGGTATGAAGACACGGTTAACCAAAAGAAAGAATGGGGACCTGAAGTAATTCGGGTATGGATCTATTTTGGTGTCTTTCTTTCTAGAAAGAGTCCCTCATTTATGCCTACAAGTGGAGTGGGGTATACCAGTGCCACGAGATCTGTGGATGAAGAGGTGGTGCGATCTCATGGCTCGGCATGTAGTGAGCCCCATTATCAAGTACAACGATGCATTCTTTGACTAGTTGAGGCCTCAGATATTGATGATAAATGATTACGCATATGTCGGCCTAGACTTTCGAAATGACCCTGATTTTGTTATACCTAATGGTTTTCAGTGGGGGGACCTAGGTACAAAAAACATTTTGTTTTTATGGTGTTTTTTGTGAAATTTTAGAATATAAGATGTTTTGATATATGCTCTTTATCCAATGACTAGTCAAAAATTTTGACCATGCAGATGTAGGGCCACACCGGCCTTCGAGTACATCCCTCATTCAGAGACGAGGGGAAGCAGTTGTAGTAGTAGAATGGGATGTTGACGACTATGAGGCAGTCGAGCAGAATCTAGAGGGTTTGACAGCAGACATCCTAGACATCTCGATTAATGAGATTCTGAGACGTTATTAGCACCACATTGTAGGCGTGTTTGGTTCACTCAGTCGACTACTTCATAGGATAGCACGTGCAGTAGTATGCTACCTTGAGCAGCATCCATGATTTTATTTTGTAGAAGCCATGGGTTTCATATTTTGATATTTTTGTCTTTGGATGGAAAACACCTTTTTGTAAAATATTTTTATCGTTATATATATAAATGAGGCTTCTACCGGCTTACTTTGATTTATATACAACATGTGATGTGTGATTGGATTTATAAATGTCTGTCTAACACATAATTAGCTAATGCATCGGTTAACGTATTTAGACATCTAGGAATGTGTTGATACTCAATATAATCAAAATAACGTTCCAAGAGGCGAATTCGTAAATATACCTGTAACAAAGTAGGGCTTCGAATAGTATAGATGTTACTTAATTGTAGCACTACTAGTTGCGAATCAAGTCGTACAACAAGTTGTCGAATCCCAAGTGAAATAGCATCGGTCAACTATTTGATGACTACGTTATATTCTACGATATTATTGGTTGCATGACCAAGGCAAACACCTTGCAGACTAATAAGTTCGTTCGTGGGTGCGTAGATTTACGAAGCAGAAGAAGCCAAGTTATGAGTACTATGACTAGCACCATCGACGAAGCCAATATAGGGTAGTGAAGACGTTGACATCTGGAAATGAAGCACAATGCAAGGTAAGCAATTGGGGGTTGAAACCAAATAACGAAAAGCACACAAAAGTATGATAGATATAGTAAAAATACAATCACTCATGCAAAGATGGTCTAAGCATAGTACTTCTTCAAGTAAAGCCCATTTTTGGGTTCACTCAAAGGAATGTCATCATAATCCACTAACTCATAAGCTCCCTTCTCCAACACCTGTTTGAAAATATAAGGGTCACACCACATAGCCTCGAATTTTTCGGCCCCTAGTAAATCATGATCCTGTTGATAGAGGAGAACTAGATCACCTTCGGAGAAAACACGTGGCTTGACATGCTTGTCGTATTGATATTTTATGTGTTTCTTCTAGGTTTCAATAACCAGGGTGGCATCACGATGGGTTTCGTCTAATCGCATCAGATACAATAGACGTTCTTCTTCGGTAGAGGTGTTGGGGAGAATTTCAATAGCTAGCTTCAATGATGGTATCTCACATTCAATCAGCAAAATAAATTTGATACCATACACCAATTGAAAAGGCGTAAATCTCATGGCTCACTTCATGGATGTCTAATAGGCCCATAACATTGAAAGCAACATCGTGTGTCAACTTGTCTTGTGAATTCCTATTATTCGTCGAAGCATGGTGATAAGTGTTACACATCAAAATTGCTCAGTTGGATAAGTGTCACATTGTCCCTCTCAGTTGTCGTAAGTGTCGCATCTTTCCTGCAACTTTCGCAAGTGTCGCAAGTTGGTCACTAGTGTCGCAAATGATGTTCAGACATGTTGTCATGACTATGACACTAAGGAGGCACTTATAATATCTCATATGACTGATTTGAAGGAGGAGAACTATTCTACTGAAGTCAAACAAATCTTGACACCTGAAAAGATCCCAAAAACAAAGGTTTGGAGGGGGAGCGCTCCCCTACTTCAGCTCCAGAAGCGTTGGCGCTCCCCTATCATGCTCCAGGGAGCGTTATAACGCTCCCCAGCCCCCTTTGAAGGAGCGCTCCTCATATTGAGAGCATTGGCGCTTCCCCAAGGCTTACCAGGGAGCGCTACAACGCTCTGATGCCCCTTTTAAGGGAGCGTTGCCTAATCTAAGGCAGTAGTTTGCCCGTTGAGGAGAATAAGGGGAGGATCTTTCGAGATTAGGAGGCAGTTGTGCTTGAATTCTTGGTTTCATCAAAAGATCCCTGATCTGAGGAGAAGGTTACGCTTGGCCTGTTTCTTTCTAGTTTGTGTCTGATGTTACATGAACTTATCATTTGTTGATAGATCTGTTTTCAAGCTAATGTCAATAGAGTAGGAAGTGGTCGTATCTTGTTTTGTCCACAGATCTCAGCGAGGAGCAAAGGGTTGGAGCGCAACTCGGAGCGTGCAGGGAAAAACGTCGATTAAGAGGTACTCCTGTTATCCTTCCATCTCTTGCATTAGTTTAGATAGATTTGAAAGGAAGTCAGTGTCCACGTTAAGCATTTTTCTGTCTAGGGTTAAGGTCAAGCCTTAGAGGTGATCTACCTGTCCGCAGGGAGATTTTCCTACAACAATAAGAACCTTGTTTATCACTTCAACTTGGCCATTAGCCTGTGGATAGTAGAGGGTTGAGTTTTCATGTCGAAGACCCAACTTTTTGGTAAGCTAGGACATCATGAAATTTTGAAAATGGATATTGTGGTCAATGACGATAGCTTACAAGATTTCGAATCGTATGATCATATGATTGAATATGAATAGGGCTGCAGTTTTTTTGGTATTATCGAATGTAGGTGTTAGTACTCAGTTTATAGTGTTAAATTTTGGACTTTTGGTTACGACGGGCACGCTACTGGAATAGTGACATTCATGTAGTGCCACTATAAAACATCATCTTACTTCCCAAAAAATCCTTAAATTTTTCGCCATGTTCGTTTTCGAGCTATATCTAGATGGCTTATGTTCTGATATATTGTGGCAATGTTTGTGTTGGCACCTAACAAATCAATGTTAAATCAGCATTAGCTAAAGTTTTTATGAGTTAAAATGTAGTTTTGGGCAAATTTGCTCTTATTAAGTTATTTTAACTTCTCTAGTTAGTTTGTTGTTCTTGGATTTATGCTACAGTCTTCATAATTTGTTTGGGAAAAATATTATTGGCTAAGAGCCAATCTCCAATTAAACCCATCGGGCATCGAGGCCAATCTCCAGCACCTATCATCAAACACAACACGGGTTAGCCACAACATCACCGAACACCGGTCAACAAGAATCCAAGCATCAAGAGCCTATAGCAAGAACCAAAGTGTCAAGTTTGAGAGCACCACCAGGATCGTCGTAAGACGGTTGAATGCCAAGTATTGGGTATACTAAAAACTGAGATTAAGATGTCAATTGGGAGCACAAAACAATCAATACCAAGTGTTATAAAAACGTCAAGTATATGGGTCATTCCAAAGCATTAGCATATTGGGGTTTTCTTTCAGAGCATCCAGATGTCAAATGCACAAGTCAAGCCAAATGCTAGCACCACACCAAGCCACGATGAGGAGGAGTTATCCTGGTTGAAGACAATTTGTATTAACAATAGAGATCATTGCCATCTGTTCTGAAAGAATTAGTTTTTGCAAACAAAAGTCATTTCCATTTGCTCTGATAATTGGCATTCATCATGAAGGTGAAAGATTGCTTCTGGTTTAAACCTATCCACAATACCATCAAGAGTAGCGTGCAAGCCCAGTCGATTCATCATGAGAGATCAAACACACAGAACATCCAATTTCATGATCCATATGGTGGGAATAAATCGTCTACCACGCCATGCTCTGAATGGTGGTCCACATGAATTCCCTCCCGGTCCTGGTCCAATCTGCGATGGTCCCTATAGGTCAGGACCTCTACCTCATCCATCTCATTTAGAGGAAGAGCTAGAATTACAATATGAGGAAATCCAAAGGCTTCTTGCAGAAAACAGGTGACTTGTTGTGACACATGTGGTTTTGCACTGAGAACTTGCTGGTGCTCAAGATGAATTA
>JZKD02S0196070.1:88018-101032 GCA_000966675.3 Picea glauca | reverse complement strand
AGAAGAGTGGAGGGGGGCGAGAGGGTAAGGCCTGAGAAGAATTTGATTAATCGGCCTATGTATGAGCATCGTAATCCTATGGGCAGTTTTATTATGCATTCATTTATGACATTGAACATCCCTATGAGTTGTGTTATCAGATTGTGATTTATTCGTTTTCCATTATGTTTTTCCCTCTTGCTTGAATGAGTTACAGCCATTGAGAATCAATGACTGTCCATAAATAATAGATTCTTGAGCAGCAAGATTTGTTGTGATCTGCTTGTTGTTTGTGTGCTTTGTTCAAGTACCTATCAAATCCATTTTCCAGAGAGAATCTATGTTTGGTGGATGTTCTACTATTTGTCACATTCTCCATTCTTCTAACCATCATCATATAAGTATTTTGTCTGATATGCAGTTCACCAGCCTTCAATCTAACAGAGTGTTTACTTGATTCCATGCCCAATGGTGATTCACTGGTCTGCATTTTAGCTTATTCCTTTATTCTTTCTCTTTCACTTTACCTGATCCACCTTTTTTCAAAACCCAAAACACATCCTTATTTATAAAATCATTGCAATAACTAAAGATGTGCTAGGCTTGACCCTATAGCAGTCTAGGGGCAACTTCTAGCACTAACATATTTTGGCATCGTTATCGGGGACAAAGAAACGAAGATATCTTCCCTGGGAGAACGACAATGATCAGATCCACTTTTTGATGGTGAACAAGAAGAGGGCAGATACATGACTGTACATGTTTCACCATGGAGACTCCATTGTCTCGAGATTCATAGGCGACTCCATTGGTTGAAGACCCATGATGGCCATGGAAACTATTTGGGCTCAGAGGTATGAATTTTGTGATTTCACCAACATAGTTGGTTTTCCACATCCAATGCCTACAATAGCTGAATGGGATGACTATTTTCCCAAATTTCAAGGAAGCAAGGGTGATCATCCCGATGAGCATTTATTAAATTTTCATAAATGCATGCTTGAACATAATTTTGTTCACAGGGATGTCTTAATCAAGATTTTCAGGTTTTCATTAGAATAACATGCTCGTGAATGGTGTCAATCTTTTCTTGCTGCTAGTATTCATTCTTTGAAGGAGTTTCATATTGTCTTTCATCATTATTACAAAAACATTTATCCGGTTGATTTTCCTTTTGATAACTGTTGTAAGGAATTTAAATTCGACATCCAATATTCAATTAGTATTTCTTTTGTTTGTAAGGATGTTGGTGACATTCATATTGTAGACACATTTGTCCTTTGTTCAAATGTTTCTAGTAGTTTTGACTATGATATAGAGGATGATTATGTTGAGGAAGGAGAAGATGTTTCATCGTCTTCTGAATCACCTATCTATGATGAGTATTATGATTCGGAAGATGATGGTAATTTCTATGAACAATAGATCTCATATTTTCTCTCTAAGGCTTTTGATCAGCAGCTTTATCATAGCAATAAAAATTTAGATTCTCTCCTTGATAGTCATGGTTCAAGTGGAGGGAAAATTTGCACATCAACACATAATGAAAACTTCAGCAGTAAGCCACTTTATGATAGTTATGCATCATACGTTGAGGAAGGCAATGATGGAGAACTGAAGCAGTTTTATGAACAAATTACTAAGCCTATTCCTTCACTAGTTGTAACAGATTCATTTCTAGAAGTCAGCAAACCAATATATGATATTAATGGTTCACCATATTCAGAAGATATTAAGCAGTTTGGGATTGAGATTATTGAAGAGTTCAGTTCAATATCTCATGAATAAAAAATTGGTATCACTTGCAAAGCTGACATCAAACAAGAATCAAGTAGCAGTGAAATCAGCTTACAGTCGTTCAAATTTGCAAATAGTTGAAGGAGGCAGCCATTAAGCCATTATCAGAATGAGAATATGCCTAGACCTTTTGATCTTTAATTGAAAAATCAGGAAGAGGTATTTCTTTAGGGTTTTCATTATCCTTTTGCCGACTATTTGGAATCTTTGAATAATTCAAATGTCAAATTGTTCTTATGTCATCATTTTGAATTACATTTATGTATTCCATGGGTTCCTTCTTTCGATATCTCCAAATTAAGAGTTTCACCAGTTAGTCAGATACTTGTATGGCTTCACTAGAAGCATGATTTTACCTGATCTAATGGAAGAAGTTGGATAGAGTAGGCAGTGTGTAAAATAAGCTCGTCATATGAGCAGGTAGATTCTTCTCAGTCTATTAGTTTGCAGCACAAAGTTTGTTTTCAGCATTCTGTTAGAGTTTGAATAAATTGCAGAAGTTTGGGCCTGGCTTGAAATGTTATTGAATGACTCCATAACCCAATAGACTAGGAACAACACAAAAGGATGTGAATGTTTGCAGAGACAAAATTTTGCAGGTAGCATTGCATAGATGAACAGAGGAAAAAAGCACAGTGGTCTACAAGTTCTTGATGTCCCACAGGGAGAACATCATCCCCAAAAGGAGCCAGTGTTAGTACTCAGTTTATAGTGTTAAATTTTGGACTTTTGGTTACGATAGGCACGCTACTGGAATAGTGACATTGTTGCAGCGCCACCATAAAACATCATCTTACCTCCTAAAAACTCCTTAAATTCTTCGCCATGTTCATTTTCGAGCTATATCTAGATGGCTTATGTTTTGATATATTGTGGCAATGTTCGTGTTGGCACCTAAAAAATCAATGTTAAATCAGCATTAGCTAAAGTGTTTATGAGTTAAAATGCAATTTTGGGGAAATTTGCTCGTATTAAGCTATTTTAAATTCTCTAGTCAGTTTGTTGTTCTTGGGTTTCTGCTACAGTCTTCATAATTTGTTTAGGCAAAAGATTATTGGTTGAGGGCCAATCTCCAATTAAACCCATCGAGCATCGAGGCCAATCTCCAACACCTGTCATCAAACACAACACGGGTTAGCCACAACATCACCGAACACCGGTCAACAAGAATCCAAGCATCAAGAGCCTATAGAAAGCACTAAAGTGTCAAGTTTGAGAGCACCACCAGGATCACCATAAGACGGCTGAATGCCAAGTATTGGGTATACTAAAAAATGAGATTAAGATGTCGATTGGGAGTGCAAAACAGTCAATACCAGGTGTTAGAACAACATCGAGTATCTGGGTCATTCCAAAGCATTAGCATATTGGGGTTTTGTTTCAGAGCATCCAGATGTCAAACGCACAAGTCAAGCCAAAGACTAGCACCACACCAAGCCACAATGAAGAGGAGTTATCATGGCTGAAGACAATTTGTCTTACCAACAGAGATCGTTGCCATCTATTCTCGAAGAATTGGTTTTTGCAAATAGAAGCCATTGCCATCTGCTCTGATAATTGGCATTCATCATGAAGGTGAAATATTTCTTCTGGTTGAAACCTATCCACAATACCATCAACAACATCGCGTAAGCCCAGTCGAGTCATCATGAGAGATCAAACACATAGAATGGCCAATTGAACACTCAATTTCACAATCCATATGGAGGGAAGAAATTGTCTACCACGCCATGCTATGAATGGTGGTCCACATGACTTCCCTCCTGGTCCTAGTCCAATCCGCAATGGTCCCTACAGGCTAGGACCTCTACCTCATCTAGCTCATTTAGAGGAAGAGATAGAATTATAGTATGAGGAAATCCAAAGGCTTCTTGTAGAAAACAGACGACTTGCTGTGACACATGTGGATTTGCGCTGAGAACTTGTTGGTGCTCAGGATGAATTACACTGCCTCAATCAAATTGTGGGCAATGTAAAAGTTGACAAAGAACGGAAAGCAAGGGATCTAGTTGACAAGTGTATGAATTTAGAAGCATAATTACGGTCACTGGAGCCCTTGAGGGCTGAGGTTATGCAATTGCATTTTGATACTCAAAAACCAATTGCTTCTCGTCAAGAATTATCAGTGCAAGTGCAAGCTCTCAATCAAGACTTGACTAGAGCACAATTTCATCTCTAGCAGGTTCCTGCTTTGAGGGTAGAGCTTGACAGTTTACAGCAGAAATTGATACGATCCAGGACGGCGATTGAATACGGAAAGGAGGCAAATAGTGATTAGTTTGAACAGAGGCAGGCTATGGAAAAGAACTTCTTTCTTACCTGCTTCCATATGCACAACGTGATTTGACTTTGATGCCATGATATCTTCAATGTCAAGGGGTTGTCAGGGTTTTATCAATTTTGAAAAGAATGGAAACATGATGATAGTCACTCTGAGTTTCCTGAAACATTAAATCTACAGGACCCTTTAGAATTTATTGATTCAAGTCTGCTAAATCTAATTTTCTAGATCAACAAATCTAGTTACATCCTCTGTTTTGCAAGAAGACCATGTCAAATTGGTCAACACCAGATTTGAAGAAGTCATAGCTCAGCAAATTCTATTCCAAATGACAGATTTCCAGGCACACTATGCATCATTTTGTATACACGGCATCATTTTATCATTCGTTATACATTGGTTTCATTTCATGAAGATTTTACAAATGTTTCAGAATTGTGGGTTATTGATGTTGGAGTTGTAAATTGGATGCTTCGAAGAGATAAGTTAGAAAGTTGACAACCTAAAAATGAACAAATGGCAGCCAGGGGATAGAATATGCCAATATTCTAGGCACATTTGACAATTAGGTTGCATTTGGTTGATGAGAGGATCAAATCCAGATTTCTAGGCTCTATTGTAGAGATAATTCTATCTTTGTGTCTAAGATTTGAGTGTATGTGGCAGGCACAGCCCCATATTTAAAGGTATTCGAATTAAATAGTCATTGGTTACTTCAAAGACATGAACTCTTCCAGATTCAAAGAGATTTGAGCTATTTCCAAAGAAAGCATTAAACAATTTTGTTGAGATAAAAATAGAGATCCTACTTCACCCGTTCCAGATATTTTGTAACCATTTTCCAGATTTAGTCTATTCTAAGTAGATTGTTAAAATTCGTTTTCCAAAAGGATAGCAACAGTTTGTTGTTTTTATTATTATTTATTCTATCAATTGTAAGAAGAGTGGAGGGGAGGCGAGAGGGTAAGGCCTGAGAATAATTTGATTAATCGGCATGTGTATGAGCATTGTAAGCCTATGGGCAGTTTTATTAAGCATTCATTTCTGACATTGAACATCCCTATGAGTTGTGTTATCAGATTGTGATTTCTTCATTTTCCATTCTGTTTTTCCCTCTTGCTTGAGCGAGTTACAACCATTGAGAATCAATGACTATCCATAAACAATAWATTCTTGAGCAGCAAGATTTGTTGTGATATGCYTGTTGTTTGTGTGCTTTGTTCAAGTACCTGTCAWATCCATTTTGCAGAGAGAATCTTTGTTTGRTGGATGTTCTACTATTTGTCACATTCTCCATTCTTCTAACCATCATCATATAAGTATTTTGTCYGATATGCAGTTCACTGGCCTTCAATCTAAYAGAGTGTTTACTTGACTCCATGCCCAATGGTGATTCACTGGTCTGCATTTTAGCTTATTCCTTTATTCTTTCTCTTTCACTTTACCTAATCCACCTTTTTTCAAAACCCAAAACACATCCTTATTTATAAAATCATTGCAATAACTTAATATGTGCTAGGCTTGACCGTATAGCAGTATAGGGGCAACTTCTAGCACTAATAGTAGGCATTTCCTTGGCCCATTTCGTGAAATAATCCATGGCTACGATGATGTATCCATGCCCCGCGGTCGAGTGAGGGTTACATGTCATGAAGTCAATGCCCCATTTTGTGAAAGGTCCAATGGAAAATACAAGGTGTAAATTAGCGGGATGAGATCATATCTTGTTGTTGTATGATTCACAAGCATGGCATTTTTGGACGAAAATAACACAGTCTTTGAATAGTGAAGGCCAAAAATACCTTGCTCATAAGATCTTTTGGGCAGTAGCATACCGAGACATGTGACCACCATATGCGCCAAAATGACAGTCATTCAAAGCTTTCTCAACCTCATCATAGGTGAGACATCGTTGAAAAATGGAGTCAACCCCACGGCGATAAAGAGTGTCATTGAGGATAATATACTGACGTGCTTGGTGATATATATGACGACAGTCAGTGCTAGACAGATCGGGTCAGAAAGTCTGAGTCTGGAGATAAATAATGATATCTCCATACCAAAGGTCATTGGAACTTATCAGGAAAAGGGATTCATCGTTTAAAGAATCCTCTACTACATTTTTTGTCTCAATGCAGGGAAGGTCACATATCATTTTGGAAAACACCAAGGATTTCTTAGACTTAGAGAATTTGAACTCTAAGTCAAACTCCTGGAGAATCACTACCCATTTGGAGTATTTTCCCCCTAGCAATTGGCATGTAAGAATGTCCTGAATAAGGTTCCAATCAGAAATTACAATGGTCATGCGTAATAGGATATAGTGACGGAAACGTTGGACATCTTGAACAGCTACCAAGGCCATTTTTTCAACATGTAAGTATTTGTCTTCGGTAGTCATGAGACTTCGACTCAAATAATAAATGACATGTTCTTCGTGTAAATCATCTTCTTGGACTAGAACCATGGCAATGGTAGAGTCCGAAGTGGCGAGATAAAGGAAATAATCTTGACTATAATCGGGTGGGAAAAGTAGTGGGGTACGGGTTAAAGTCAGTTTCAAAGCTTCGAAGGATTTGTTGGCAGTGGTATCCCATATGAACTCGGAACCTTTCTTCAATAGTCGAGTAAATCCGAGCGTTAATTCAGCATAGTTTGGTATGAAACGACGTAAAAATTTTGCCTTCCCTTGAAATATTTGAAGCTGGCAGAGTGAGAAAGGAGGTTGGAGATTGAGAATCACCTCGACCTTCAAAGGATCTACCCTGATCCCCTGACGTGATACAATAAAGCCCAGAAGTCAGTCGCACTCCACACAGAAGACACATTTGTGTAGGTTTAAGCATATATGATAGAACTGACAATGGAGGGAAATGGCTTGGAGGTGTGCCGGATGGTCACTACGATGCATGGAATGCATCGGCAGGTCATCTAGATATAGATGTACAATGTGCTTGATATCATGAAAAGCATAATACATGGCACATTGAAAAGTCGCACCGGCGTTCTTTAAACTGAAGGGTAGTTTATGGTAGGCAAAGGTGCCCCAAGGACAAATGAAAGAGGTTTTGTGTTGATCCGCGGGCAAGATGTTGATTTGATTATATTCGGAGAAACTGTCCATTAAAAAGAATATTTCACTTTCGACGCAATCGTCGATGATATGGTCAACGAAGGGGGTGGGAAAGTTTTCCTTAGGACAAGATTTGTTGATATCCCTATAATCAACACAGACATGGACCGTACCTTGTTTCTTGTTAACCTGAACTAGATTGGATACCCAATCAGTTAAATCCACAAGATAAATAAAGCCATCTTCAAGAATTTTTTCGACCTCAAGCTTGATAGCAGCTGCTTTACAAGGGTGGACCAGGCGAAGTCTCTGTCGGACGGGTTTAGCACACAGGTAAGTCTTAATTTCATGTACAACAATATCAAGGTCAATCCCTGACATCTCTTCATAACTCCATGCAAAGATGTAACGAAACTCTTGAAAGAGGGACTTATAAATGAAAACCTCATCGGTGGAACACGAAGCTCCGATGTGAACATTTTAGACAACTCCAAGTTTAATGGATATGTCGAGGGGGATGGTGGGTGAAATATTACTCAAGTTCCCTTCACATAACACATCGTGTGTGGACTTGGGAACAAAAGGAATGACAACAACGGTCGACAGAGTCGGGATCCGTTGGTAATTCTCTAAGGTGTGTTGCCCCAGAAAGAGGATGGAACAATGATTCCCATCATCCCATGGGATGTCTTCCATGGACATAACCAACATGATCATCTCGTCCGTAGGAAAAATAACGTGGAATGGATCAAAAGATGAATCACCAAGAGAGGGAGTAGAAGGGTGTGTCGATTGAATGGCTTGATAAGCGGATTCAACCAGACTTAAAGGCATCTGGTCACCATAGTGAAGATAATCACCAGGTTCGGGTACTATCCATGGGTCAAAATATGCGGGGGTTTCACGAACAGAGGTGGAAATCATGTTGATCGAGGCGACCAAAGGAGGTGGAAAATCGAGTGGTGGGATTGAAAAAGTACCCATCAAAGTTGAGTCTTTTAATATACCCACACTGACATTCTCATACCCAGGGGGTGTCTTTGAAATGAAGGGTACGTTTCTAGTACGAGCATCGTAGTTAAAAAAGGCCAGTTGATCTACCGTAACAACGTTTCCCTGGTGTGGAAAATGTACTACACAGAAAAGAGTAGATACAACTGCACACATGGAATCAATCCAGCTATGACCAAGTAAGAGGTCGTAATCGAGAGGTGCATCAAAGACTTCAACTTCAACATTGATTGATTTTCCTTCTAACATAATAGGCAATGAGGGAAGTGCATCGTAGGGTTTAAATCTAGATCCATTGAAGGCTTTGAGCATGTTGTGTGATTCAGTTAAGGGAGGAGAGCCAATGTCTTTTCAACAGGCAACAGACATTACGCACGTTGAGGCACCCTCATCAATAACGGTTCTACAAATATTCTTGTTCTCAACGACAACTTGTATCTGAGACGCTAGTTGAGGGGGTAGCCTTGGAATTTAATATTCTAGGTAAAAAATTATCAAATTTTTATCCATAGGGTCAATTCCACCAATATCCTTTAACAGTGCCTTCCGTTGAGTGGGACATCTTTGAAGGACTTCGAGAGATGACATCATGGAGGGTGCTTGTGCCAGATATTCTACAATATTGTAGTTCTGAGAAATACGGGCATGAGGATTGAAGGTATATTTTAAAACAAGACCCTTTGGGGGAGGGCAAAGAACTGTATCGAGACTCGGTCATTTGAGAAGAAGAGGATCGTTGGGAGGTGAATTTGAGGGAGACTGTTGAACCAACGAAGTTGGTATATCGTCAAATTTCTCCTTTGAGGAAGAGTAATCTTTGGCCCGAGTAGTAAGTGTAACGTCATTCTTTTTTGAATCACCAGTGCACATAAGTACATAGGAGTAGTGGAGGGAGAAGGTTGGTCATGAATAACCAATTGGGCATGTTGTTGGGAAGGGAAAGGTTGGGACAAAACAGCAGGCGTGGGAGTTTCGCGGTCCCTTGGAGGAACTTAGTAACCTCGGGCCATCTTGGACAATATTTCATGTAGTGATCATCACCACAGATAAGGAAACGGTATCGGGGTTTGCGCTTATCCTTATCATCAGCAGGTTGCGTTTTGGCTTTCTCAGATTGCGAGTTATTTTTATCCTCCTTAAAGTTACCCTTCCGTTTTTTAGATTTATTTTTTCCGACAGGGGTAGATTGAACGGAGTTAACCTTAGAGGTTTTGTCGGTGGAAGGAGTAGGAGTCGGAGCATTTTGAACGTTAGAAGCAGTGGATTTGGCATTGGTGGTAGAGGCTTGCGTAGATTGAGGTTGAGAATGGAAAGTGCCAATCACACCATCAGTTGCATGAGAAGCAGTAGGGGTAGTTGAGGTAGAAGTGGTATAAGGACGAGGTGCATCAGGGAGAAAATCATAAAGAGTACCCATTTGTGAATAAACAAGATCGAGGTATTGAGCGTGACTAATCACTTGTTCTTTTGTGACCACTCCACCCATGGAAATGTCACGAGATATTTTATTCATGAATGATTTCGTGAACCACTCTGCCAATAACTGATCGGGAAGACCACGTTTGATCAAATTTCATCTTTGTCTCCACTCATGGATGTGATCAGAGATGTGAGTGGCCTTGTTTTTCTTGAAGAAACTCAAAATCTCGGTTCCCGTTTCATAACGAATTGGAAACTGGTAGTGTGTAAGGAAAGCCATGACTAGGGTATTAAATTCGGTGAAGAAGCCTCATGGTAATTCTATATACCACTTTGCAGTCGAACCCATGAGAGTTCATTGGAAGAGTCGTAACTGAATGGAATCATCCATCAAAGAGTTGGATGAACACCAAAGTGGAAATTCATGACATGGTTGTTTGGATCCTCTCCCGATTTACCGTCAAATTTTGGAATGTCAGACGGTAGCTTGGTCGGTATAATGGGCAAGTGGGGAGAATGTAGGATAGGGTCATTCAAGATTCTAGACAAGTCAGGTAGATCCAAAGTGGCTAAAAAGGGTAATTGTCTATTCACATGAGGGTACTGGTGACTTTGGGGAGGGAGTCTCGTCGGTATACCAGTAGGACCGTAAGCAGTCTGCATGTGAGGTGAAGGTCCTAACATATTCGGACGTGAATGTGGAGGCATGTAGCCCATAGGGTTGTATTGGTTAGGGATGTTCCCTTGGAAAGGGACACTAGATTGAACGTTCAAACCCCAAATAGGATTGGAAGAACCGAGATATGACTGGCCCGAACTAGGGGGTATGAAAGAGATAACTTGATTTTGTTGCCCCCCAGATGATTTTGGATTTCCCTGGATGAGAAGGTTCCAATACTGGGCTAATGATCCTGGAATGTTATGTCCATAAGGTGGGGTAGAAACTCCAAGCGGGGGTAGTGTTCTAATTTGGCTGTAACCTCCAAATTGAGTTTGCCTCCCAGTGTTATATTGTCCTCCAACAAGAATCTGAAAACCAGAAGTGAATGATGGAGTGGAGACTCCAATTGGATTGGAGCCACTTGGGCCAAGTCCTCCCATAAAAGGCAGCTAAGACCCTCTGGAGGGGACTTGGGAAGGTGTCGGAATGAAACCAGAAGCAGCATTGTACCCAGGAGGAGTGAAAATTCCAGAAACTTCGGATGAAACTTGGGTAGGAATGGAGATAGAAGTATTTAAAGCATGGTACCCATGAGGGAGAGACAGGATAGGTCTAGACGAAAGTGGTGTATTGATGGGAGCTTGGGTAACCACCATATTCCCAGTGGGAATAGTCGTAGAATGTGGGACCATTGTGGAATGGGCCATCTGAAGAGGAATGGTTGAGCTAGGACCAATGGACTGTGTGTCTGAACCCACAAACAGATACTAAGTTGTACTATTAAAGTGATCTAGAGGTATCGTATAGGTAGCAGACGTCTCGGGTAGTTCATAGACGACATGTATATCAGCACCTACCCCTGAGTCGTAATGGTCTCACACTATAGCCAGGGTTCGAAATATGTCAGTGGCCCAAAAAAGATCCTCGCTTTCTAGGTCAGTAAGAGGTTCGGTTGGTATTCCAGAAGTGTCAACAACAAGTTCTTCGGAGTAATTAAGTCGAAGAATACTTCTCTCATATCCAAGAGATATTTGAAAATCATTTAGGGAATCGGAAACAATTGGAAAGTTGTCTAGAGAGTCAGTTATTTCCGCTTGGGATGGTATGTTGTCCTGTACCTCACTCTGTTGAGGAGATCCCTCTGGTGGGTTAGGAATCAAGGGTTCGAAAACTTATGGATCTTCCAGAGGTAGTCCTTTCATCCTACGTGAGTGGCATGGAGGGTCAATGTTGGTTGAACCAAATATTTTACGGAAAAAATCTATGGTCAACTATGAAAACAAACAGCAATCGCTAATAAAATCTAGGAATCAAACCAAGCAAACAAAACCTTCTTATTCTGAAGTCACTAGTTGGTGATGAAATCCAACTTCGCAAATTCAATACAAGAAGGGGCTAGGACAAAGCGGGTGGAAAAGTTACATTGACGACCTGCTTAACGGACTTACACCTTGGTGCAAGCTCCCACACATAATCATGGGTATACCCTCCAAGGATCTCGAGTGAGTCTGGCCAAAGTCAATTACAGGTACCGTGAATACTTTCCCCTTCATAGTCACCTCGTGTAAGACACTAAGAAGATAGGCAACTAAGGCTACCAAGAACAATAGTGATGTCTGGGGAAACAGTCGACAGTCCAATCCATGCGCAAAGGCAGGGTATCTAGCCCAAAATCAACTTGAGAGGAATCCACTTATCATTATGGGTATACCTTCAAGCGACCACCATAATACGCGCAATCTCTACACTGAGATCAATAAAGCAAGGTGAGAAACTCTGCCAATCTCAATGCGACCTCGGGTTTGACCCTTGTGTGAGAAGGGCTTCCCAGGACAAAATGTTGCAAATGGAATTAAACACTCCCTATCACAAGATGTTATTGTGTGTTTTGTTCTTTGGAGAGTGTGTCTCACAGCCTATTCCAAATCTCTAGCCTAGCTAATGTTGGTGTAAAATATCCCTAGAAAATAAACGTTACTAATTGAGTTTTAGATTTCGCAATGTTTTTTAAAGGTTGTTGTTACTCAAGAGGGAGATGGGAATAAAACCAATGGTGTGTAATACCTTGACCCAATAATATGTAAATAGAAATGAATGATGCAAATTTTCGTTCAATGAAATCTATCTACAGCAGGGAGAAGGTATTTCGGGAATGATGTAAGCTACGAAATTTACTTTATTTTTCTTAAATGAACACAATTGCAAACAACCATAAACAATGAAGTTCCTCAATGTTCTCTTCTTTTGAATGCAATAAAATTTGCTATGTATGATTACTCAAAAGAATAAATGACTTCAAATTCTTCCTTTCTAATACCAAACCAGGGGCATGAAAAAGAAAGGACAAGTAATCCAAGAAAATCTATACACTCAACGAGCACCCAAATCAAATTTTCAATGAAGATAAAAGTAAAAAATGACAAGAAAGTGTTTCTTCAAATGCAAATAAAAAAATGATTTTTCAAATCATCAAGCAAACCAGAACATGTAATCAATCCAAAACTTCAAATCCAATCAAATACTTTTAATCGAACAAGCACTCAGATACAAGAACAGATATTATACCCTTGTCGATAAAAACCAAAAACAAAAACCTGAAAAAGATTAAAAGAGAGGTGTTCGATCTCCAACACCAATCAACAGAAAGTTAAACATTCATAAAAAATTCAAGGACTGGCATTAAAAGTCCCTCCCTATTGATTAGAGAAAAATTGGGCATCAACAGAGGTCAAGACCCAACTCAAACAATTTCACAGGTGCTACCGCAGCCTAATAGCATATCACAATGCGGAA
>JZKD02S0196070.1:63373-75631 GCA_000966675.3 Picea glauca | reverse complement strand
AAAATAAAATAAATAAAATAAAAAATCAATCTTTGAAATAAGCATGGAGATTGGTTTGAGCCATGAGCATTTGCCAGCTCAAAATGAAAAAAGAAAAAAATAATTCTCTGAATGCTTGTGATAAATGAATTGTTAGATCGAGGGTGCATCATAATAAGAACTCAGACAATAAAATTATGCAATTATCTCCATGTTTTGGCCTAGTGAATGCTTCCTTTACATTTTCAATATCTATGTCATTTATATTTATATATGTGTTAAAAAAAAATTATGCTTGGCTTGCAGGTTAGGCGAAGGTGGAGCTGGAACTTGGATTTTCATCTAATTAAAGGGTTTCAAGGTTTTTTTAATTTCTGGGTGGGTATAGTTCCATTTCTAAGTTGGGTAGGTGGGTAGGTAGGCCCTTAAGGCTCTAGTGCTTCAAACATGCGCTCTGATACCATGTGTAGTGACCTCAATTAATTAAGCCTAAAAAAATTTGATACAATTAAACATAGAATTTCTTTCAATGCATAAATAATTCATTAATCATCATATAAGCATTTAATATTCAGCAGAAATTAAATTTATCCACAGCATGAAAATAAATTACATAATCATCCACATAACCCAGCAAATTCATAAATAAAAATACCTTTGCCTGATCCTAAACTCTCGCTTATCTGGTTGTCCTCCCTGCTGCTCTGTCCAATCTTTACCTGATGCTCTGACCAAACCCTGCCCAAAACCGACTAATCACCCATCCAACTGGGAGCAGCCTATCCAGCTCCCTAGCTCCAGGATTCTGTGAGGATTCCTGGCCCCCGAGCCCAAAACTCCCAGCACCCTGGTGCCCCCTGCAACAGTTCACCCAACCTCCAAAACCAAACTCCTAAAACCAGAAAAATATCCAACAGCCCCAAATACAGTCCTCTCCTCAAAATAATGCTTCCTCCCCAAATTTTCATAATCCTCTCCTATGAGCCTCTGCCCAGTCATATATCCCCCCCATTCACCGACTCCCTACCCTCCTTTAATGCCACCCACCTTATCCCTCCATTCATTACCTTATCCTACCATTTATTATCTTATCCCTCCACTCAATGCTTCTTCCCCCCCTGCATACGTAAAGTTTCATAATGATTAAATTAAAGGTATTAAGTCCTTTAATTATTTACCCAAATCATTGAATGTGTTAAGTAATCAATTAATTAATTAATCGACATTTATTTAACAATAAATAAATAATATTATTAATAGTTAGTCATTACTTAACTAATACACATTAAGACAGATAATTATTTAATTAACTATACTTAATAAACCCTATGCAACTATTTAACCAGGATTGTTACAGATGAAAAGCCTCATAAAAAGTTTGTGATAGGGAAAATTGTTTATTATTCAAGGAATTTTAGAGGTAGAAAAATATGAGGGGATTGATGTATATTTTCTCTTAGATTAAGTAGGTTTTGGTTATGAGATTTTCACGATGAACACTTTTTGGAGCCCAAAAGACACATCCTTTAATTGCTAAAAGAAAAAATTTAGCACATCATGGAAACTTATAACCCCTTATGCTAGTTTCGCTAAGGGTGACAATAACCTTTGTGTATCCTAAGTATTCTCATGGGAGGATAACCTTGTTCCATGTTATTATCATTGTAGAATGGCTCATACAAGATAATTTTATTGGACTAGTTAAAATTTCGGAATCCATCCTCATACTCCATAGGGAAAAAATGATAACGTACTTTGGTAGTTTAAGGATTTTTTACATTCTCATAAAGCTTCCATGCATCTAGATATGTTAAATGATCACTCTTTGATCTTTCCTATAATTTAAGTTTTACTTCAATTGGTCCTCCATTAGCATGAACAAGCCCAACAAGATATTGCAAGCATGAAGTTACAATTGATAATAGTTAAGATTACTAATGCTAGTTGCACCTTCATTTTGGAGTTGCTTAAGGCCTTAATTTTATTCTTTCAATCACATATTCACTCTCTCCAAATTTGGCCTTAGGAAATGGGACAATTCTATCATGACAATGGGAGTACAATCCAAATCAACAATTTATACTTGATCTTGCAACAAGAGTCCATTTTGAAAAACAATATTGATAAAAGCATATCCTTCATATATGACTCCAAGCTCAACAACTTATTCTTGAAAAGATAACCTATAACATTTGACAATATGGCAAGGAAAACATAGAGAGATTTAATGACCTACTGAACCAAAGGAGGCTCAATAATGATGGATATTGAAACCCTAAATTTATCACTTTAGCAATGATAGCCATTACCAGTCCAGGTTGGACTCCCTAGGAAGTTAGCTAACAGAACCTTGAATAGGATTCTACAAATTTTGTCACCAACATGCCTATGATATATCAAGATAATATGAAATTGAATTGTGACCCTTGATCTCTCTTTTTTCTCTCTCAGTTAATACACTTTGTTTATAGTATAATTCATCACTATAAATGTGCACATGATAATCTCTTATTAGAAAGACAAATAGTTATTAATAGATATAGACATTAGTAAAAAAATTGTTGTAAATGCTTTGATAAGGGCCTAAACAATGCATGTGTGATAAAAAAAATCCTAAGTTTTAGCACAGATTGGCAATACGAAATAGTCATATTAAACTCAAAGGATTACCAAATCTTATATCTTCCTGTAAATTTTTTGTTATTGTAATATAATTTTTGTTGTCTTTACTTCTTCTTCTTTTTTTAACCATAATAGAATTTCTATTCATTCAAAATGGTTGTATACAAAGCGTACATCAAATTACATAAGGTTGATTCTTATATTCTTTAACAAGATAAGACAATTTTCTAAGAAAATATTAAAGATCTTTGAGCAAGCTACAAAAAAGATATTCTAAGTTGGCCTACAAGTGGTATGTTTCACATATATAGCCAAAATACAAATAACTCTAAAATGCATAACACTAACCATATACAAGAGCACGACCTTCGTCTTCTTGTCCCTCGTTATATTGAGGAGAGCTTTGCCCTTTTATTTCCATAGGGTCTCTCAGTTAATGGACCATCTCTTCCTCCTTGAGCTTGACTTGAACATAGTTGTATGTTTCCTATTGTTGGAGGCCATTGTTAAGGACTCAATATGCTAATTGAGTGTAAGATTACTTATCCTATTGCACTCTACCTCAAGAAAATCTATCCTCTACATATGATGTTCAAGAATACTCATGGCATTAGTAATTTGGTTTATGTAAACTTTCTCTATATCTAAAACTTTGGAAGACATAGATAAAATGGCACTTCTATTAGCTTGTATTAGTTCCTCGTGGCAACGCAAGACTCTTTGGATATCCTATATTTTTCCTTGTCCATATTGCTTATCTCTGCACAAAAAACCTGAGAAAGAAACCAATGAAAAAGACCAATATTCCTACTTACATTAACTCTAATGTCATTGTCTTGGTGCTTGATGGTAAAATTTTGGATGGCTCGAAACTATAAAGTTCTCACACATCACTATACCTAGAGTCAAAACACCAACATTTTGCAATGAAACACAAGCTCGACACACTAGACCCAGATGTAGAACACCAGGATTTAATAGTCTTACTAAATTAATGAGCACTTACACAATCATAAAATAGCTTTTCCAAGGGGATGTTAGAATTAAAGGTTATGATCAACTTGAGTTCTACAAATATTGTTACAAACCGGGAAAACCTTGTCTCCAAAGGACCCAAAATCCACATTACCAATTGACAATTTTGCAAAGGTTCCATGCAGTAGAATGGTAATTCTTGCCACAAATTGCTGGGTGTGTTATATTATTTGTACAATTAGCTCCATTTGTTGCATTTTGTGTGGGGTGTGTTGGGGGGTTCATAGGGGGGCCAACAGGCCCCCTTTGTAAAATAAATTAGGGTTGTTTTTTGTTAGGTTTTTGGTCATTTTTGGCCAACAGTTTTTCGGCCCATTGTATTATAATTCCAATTAAGGAATCTAATCCGGGTTGACAAATTATGATTTCAGATTCCACATAATCATATATATTGTATTGTAAATGATGAAATTAATACAATGAAAGTTAGAGGTGTGGCTCTAAACATTTTCTATTTGTCCGAGTTAAGGGTTTCCGAGGTAAATTTATGAGTACTATGTGTGAATGCTATTATTTTATTTATGTTTTATAAAGAATCTATGTGTGCATTGTTATACTATAAAGGTTTAAAAGCTACACAAATGCCTTGACTTATCCAAAAGTATTAGAGAAGGGAAGGTCAGGGAAAGTGTTAGATTTAAAACAAGTCAAGGAGACATTACAAGAGAATTTTAACCCACTCAACTTCTTGCTCAAGCAGGAAAATACTAAAAGGAAAAGACTTTTCCAAAGAAGAAATGGACCTAAATAGTTGCCACTGCTAACTAGAATACTTACCAAACAACTAGGCATGTGGGTAAACCAACCTACATTACACCAACACTCGCTCCTTATCCCACCCATTATCCCACCAGGAATGTACCGAAGTATAAGGTAGCCTTCAATAGCCACAAATGAAGAATGAAATAGTATGAAGAGAAGGGCAATAAATGTCCTCGGATTACTTATCCCAAGATATTTCCAACTTGCAAATAAATGTCAAATCATGTCATTATTAATTGAGTTTGGTGACTGCTTAATCTGAGGCATAAGGGATAATCATATGATTTGGAACCCCATTTTTAACCAAAGTTATAGGCCTTAGCTCTGTCACTCACTTGGCCCATGAGTTTGCTTCCTCATCTAAGTCCCTCTTAATATGGAAAAAGGAGATTATATTAAAGGAGTTGATATCCTACTTGATTCTAGAGATGATGGTTTTTAACTTGGCTCCTTTAGGAAAAGATTTTCCAATCAATGCTTTGATGATAATCATTGAGTCCCCAAAGACTGAAAGAGCATCAGTATTTTTCTCCTTAGCCATAGTTAGACCACACCATAGAGCATAAGCCTCGACCAAGTTGTTGGATAGGTTACCTAATCCCCAAGTGTAAGAGATTATTGAAGTTCCTATGGGATCATGGAGACTCCTTTCCCTTGCTCCTGCCACCCCTTGTCATCTTTACTTACCAAAAGAAGGCTCTCCACATGGATTAGGAAATTAAGAGTATGTGGATGTTGTCCATGTAGAGATCGGTCAATTACTAGTATGTTGATGTTGTCCACATAAAGATCAAGTAATTACTAGCATGTAGATATTTATCGTGGACATTATAACCAGCCTTGTCCTTCACTAGTACACACATTAGTAATGGAACCACTAATTATTGTCTGTATTTTTATCCTCGAGGCATCAAACCTCTAGAATGACAAATTAACAATAGAGCACTTGTCTAAACAAGGTGTTGGTCCTTATCATTTCTCAATTCATATGGATTGATATTTAAATAAGTTGAGGGTTGTATAGTGGGTGTCTCATTAATCATCAACACATGAGAAACATTAACAAAAACTTATTCTTTAATGACATCTATCAACGGATCATTTTTCAAGTGGAACTTAATTAACTATATTTGAAGAACATTCCCCAAACCCTAATCAAATTTTATAAACGATTCATGTCAATTGTCATTTTTTTACTAGGAATATAATTGATCTCTCTCTAACCCGGAAGGAAAATAAGATTGTTGGTACCATGTCAGCCCACAATATATTCATTTAAGAGCTCAAACATATCACTTATAAAAATTGAATCTAGGTAAGGATGTTAACAACCATTTCTCCCAACCATTTGAATTAAACCCAATTAAAAATGTCAAATTTCATTTATTTTAATTAAACTTTAAATTTGTAAAATAAATTATTTTAAAAAATAACTTGATTGTAATCCAACAATCAAGAAAAAAAAAAGTGTAAAGTTTATATTTTAATTGATTATCATACAAGGTAGATATCAAGCCTAATAAAAATCATTCTTTATAACTCATCTTTCCATATAATAGGTATTGAGCATTTATTATATAAATGAGACATCGAACTCCAAACTTTGAGTACCTATAATGGGTATTGACCATTTATTATATTTTTAGCCCATTTATGGTAGGGCTAAAAATATAACTGCATAGCTTGAGCCCATATTTATGTTAAGTATTTATCTTTTTCAAAAAAAGTGAAAATATCAATTACCCTCCACATGGCATTTTTGTTAAGAAAAATAAAATAATAATCATCCTAAACATGATCACTCTTTAATGGATATGTTAAGCGAATCTTTTAAAAGATACCATCAATTTTTGTGTTGATTCAATTGTCCTACATCATTTATAAAACACTATCTTTATAAAAAATTATTCAAAAATTCAAATTAACTTTAAATTATTTTAGCATAATAAAGTTAGTAAGTGGACTAAACCAAAAACACTTTATATGATTGAACTTGTATAATTTGTAATACTAAGTAGCTTTAGGATGGACATCATTTTCTTATAACTTGTCATACTTGTTACTTAGTTTTCAGGGGGTGGGGGGATCAACATGGATTCTTAAGGGATATCTAGAATTTATTTTGTTTTTGCTTGGAGCCTTGGCATTGTTTCCAACAATAGGGTAGAAGCTTATGTTTTGTGGCAAAGGCTTAAAGTAGCTAAGGGAATAGGTGTGCAATCTTTGATTATAATAGAAGATTCTAAAACCATTATCAGTCATATGGTATATAAATTAGAGCCATGTGACCCTCCATTATGGATCAGAGAAGGTAAGAAACAAATTAATTTATCTCCATATCCTATTCTCATGTTTTGCATGATCTCAACAAAGAAGTAGATTGTTCGGTTAATTATGAAGTTAGGTTAAAAGTTAGGGAATTTGTGGTTAATGGAACATTAGAACAACAATCCATCCCCTAAATCTCTTCAAGTAAATGACATGTTGCAAGGTATTAAATGGTCACATGGCAAGGTTTGTTGTTTACATAAGTTGTCGCATGGCACACCAACCATATCTCATCAACCATACAATTAGTAATATGAAGAGACGAGAGTCCACCTTCCGCATGCTCCAATCATTAAACCTCCATGCTTATCTCTCATTGGCCCTTATTTTCTAGGATCACTATGGGATAATGGTTTCTTCATGTATTAGGTCCATTTGGGTGTTTTTCAACTATGTTTCTTGTGCTCTAGTGATTTGTTATGTTTCAAGGTTTGTAAGGGGCCAAAGAAATTCCAAGGGAGCCTCCCCCTTGGAAAATTTATTACACACAGAGCCTCTGGAGCTCTCTGGCCAATTTTAAGGGGGAAGTTTGAGACATCAACAAGTGCATGATCACTTAGGCTTAGAGTAATTTTCATGGATGGGATTTGAAGGGAGGTTTGTTCAGTGTAGGCAATGAACAATCTTTTTCTTCTATTGAGGAATTTGGTTCTTCTGGGAGCCAGATGGATTCTCGAGAACTTCAAGAGATCCATCGGCCTCTTAAAATTCATGAGGAACATGTGCATTACAATAGGTCCTCTATCTTCAATTTGGTTTCCAGACTCGATGAAATGGAAAATTAGATTTCACCACAAGTGGTTGAAATTATGGGATCTTTGCTAGATTTGAAGAAGCAGATCATAGTGGTGGAAGTAGAATGCAGTCTCCTTTGAAACCTGGCTTTGAATTTGCACAAAGGGGATTAGTGCATAACATTATCTCAGAGGATCATAGTGTGCTCATCCAAAGGTGAAATAAAGGGTGAAGAAATAGTGAATCTATTTGATGAAGATATGGAAACAACTAAACAAAAATTTGAACCTACGAGCACAAGCCCAAAGGATGCTACTACTCGCTATGCATTCTATTACGTTTTGATGTTTTTTCACATGTTAAATTCTAGGCATCTACTATATGGTATATAGTACTAAGGAAATTTGGGCAATTTTGTGTAGGGACCAAGCCATTTCATGTTGCAAACTTATAGTAGGACTAGCTAAGTATCGTAATGTAGTTTTCTTGATACAATTTGAATATTATAGTATGTAACAACAACTACAACCTTTGTTGTAGTTTTATTATAATACAATTTTTCAACAAAGAGAGAGAGAGAGAGAGAGAGAGAGAGAGAGAGAGAGAGAGAGAGAGAGAAGCCAAACTTCAAAGTGAATTAGTAACAATGCTTCAAAGTGAGTTACTAGCAATGCTTGATAATAAATTTAGATCCTTCAAAGATAATATTAAGAGACAGATGAATGATAAACTATTAGGGTTTTAGACTCAACTACACAAAATGGAGGATAGACTACAAGAAATAGAAAAAAGCAACCAAGAACAAAAAAAAACAATGAACGAAGAAGAGGTGCATGAAAATAGCAATCTCAGGGACAAAATTAAAGAGTTAGAAGACAAGTTAATTAACAATTTGGCCCTAAATAGCATGGAACACAAATTGGATATCAAACCTATCAAAGAAGAAATGAATAAGCTCGTAGATTTAGGCCATGAGCGTAATAAAAGAGCCTTGAACCTCATAATTTTTGGTATAAAAGAACATAAAGATGAGGACACATTAGCAATAGTCAAAGAGGAATTAAAAAATAAATCACAAATTGAAACAATTGGTCTTATAGAAGTAAAAAGGTTGGGAAAAATAATTGAACATGAAGATAGGTCGATTCGAGTTATGATAGTCTCTAATTCCCATTGAAATACTTAGTAAAACTCTGAGCATAAAAGAGTCTAGAATATTTATAAATGAAGACCTCATTCCAGAAGATCAAGCTAAATTAAGGGAGGTTCAAAAGGTAAAGAAATCTATAAAGGAAGGAAAATGGGCAAAAATTAGGAACCGAAAGGCTATTATTAGGGATAGAGACCAAAAGGACAATGATAAATAACAATTTGGGACACTCTGGATCCTCTTTTTGAACTATCATGGTTTTCCATGGAGTAAAGGGCCTATACTAATCTGGATCTTGAGTGACATTGACATTATTCTCTTGGTTGAAACTTGGCAACATGAAGAATGTAAGGTCCCTAATATCGAAGGATTTTTTTTGTGGACCACATGGAACAAGAAGTCTTTCCATAGAGGGATTGGAGGCATAGCATGTTACATAAAAATGAACATCTCTCCTCACATCCGTCTTCTAAGAAAGATCCTCTCAATCTATAAATATGGATGGAGATATATGATATTAACGCTAATAATATTTATATAGCAATATGTTATTTCAAACCTATTAACTCTACTTTTAAATACAAAAAACAATCCAGATAAGAATTGTCCCTACAAACGATTTGAGCAAGATATCTACAATATGAAAAACGAAGGTAGTATCCTCTTGTTAGGAGACTTTAACACTAGAACTACAACCAATCAAGCTATTATTTTAGGTAATGAATCCAACCCTAATCCTCTTTGGATAGATGAGGACCTTGTCTTAGCTAATAGTTACAAAAGAAACTTTGAAGACCTAATCGAAAAAAAAATAGGTATTGAGTTAATTAAGCTCTATAGTTCTCAAGATTTAATCATTTGCAATGGTCTAAAGAAGTGGTCAAGTTCTAATAGGATTACTTGTATCCATGGGTTGGGTAGCAATGTTGTTGATTATGTAATATCAGATATCCCCATATACAACCAAATAGTAAACTTTGATCTTTTAGATGACCACGAACCTGAATCGGATCATAGACCTCTAACCCTAACTCTTAACCTTTCCATGCACAAAATATCTATAGAGGAGCACTCTGACAATCAAAGGAACTTACTTTTTTATAAACAAAAATTCAATCTCTTCTTAAAATACTTAATCAATGTTTTAAAACGTATATTGAATCAAAACAATATTGAAGTTGACTATCAGAATTTTACAACAACCCTCTCTACTTCAATTAACAATTTCTCTGTTGAGGTGCTACGTAAAAAGAAAAAAAGTACAACTAACCCTTGGTACAATAATGAATGTAAAATTGATAGAAAATCCATCAGGGATGCTTCAAATGCATCTTTAAAATCTAATAAGATAAATTGATACAAAACCTCAATTAAACGGAGAAAAAAAAAAGGAAAAAAAAGACTATATAAATAGAAAGCAAGAGAAGCTTTTGCACCTATTTAAGATAGATCCTAAGAAATTTTGGAGGCAAATTCTAACTTGCAAAACTAAAGAAAATAATAAGATTTCCTTGAAGGACTGGAATTTCTACCTTAAAAGTATGTGTAAATCCCCTAACGTTATGGACAACATGCCAAACAACTCTACAAAGGATGAAGTGTTCTCTATATAAGAAATTAAGTTTTGGGTTAAGCGACTCTCAAAAGGAAAATCTAAGGACATCGAAGGTTACCAAGCCGAAATATTAAAAATTGGAGGACCTATCATTATCCCTCACATACATAAGCACTTCAATTTAGCTATCCAGCAAGGCTTCCCAAAACCTTGGACTCAGAGCCTCATTGTAACTATTTTTAAAAGCGGGGATAAAATCAATCCCTCTAATTATAGGACCATTATGATTAGCCCCATTTTAGATAAGCTATACATAAGTATTTTGGAAAAGAAGATCGGCGCATGCTAGAAATCCATGGAAAAAGAGCTAGAGGCCAATCTGGGTTTAGAGGCTACCATTCCACTATGAACCATCTTGTTACATTTAGGATCATTGTAGAGGAGTGTCGTAATGATAAAACCGATCTTTTTTGTTGCTTCATTGATTTTAGAAAATGTTTCGACATTGTGCTTAAGACTAACCTCTGGAATAGGTTAGAAGAGATTAAAGTCCCTTTCGAGTTAAGAACTGCTACAGTAAGGCTATATGAGATATTTATTGCCAATTTTAGAAACACTAAGGGCTTGTTGGAAGAAATGAACTGTAATATAGGAGGCAAAAAAGGTTTTCCTCTATCACCTACCCTTTTTGATATATATATTGATAAGTTAGAAAATTGTTTAGAGGATGTAGGCTATGTTGGCCCAACTCTTGCTAGTATAGTCATCATCCTCCTTCTTTATGTTGATGATAATATTCTTATGGAGAAGAGTAACTATGACCTAGGTAAGCAACTAATATCTCTTAAGGACTTATTCTCTAGCATGGGAATGACTGTGAACACTGACAAAACAAAGGTTATGATAATCAAATCCAAAAGGATCACCTACGATACTTTTGTTTATGACAACAATAGCTTGGAGGAAGTTCCTTCATACAAGTATATTGGAATCAATATCCACCACAAGCTCAATTGGAACTATAACGTTGAAAAAAGGATAAATTGAGGGTGGAAAGCTTATTATGGGCTCGAAAGCAATTGTAAATCAGCAGACTTTTGGCTTGGGGTTAAAAAAAACTCATCTTCCACACTCTCGTGATTCCAGTTATCTTATATGGATGTGAAGTTTGGGGTTGCAATATATCTAGAGAATCCTGGAGAAATATAGGACAAATCCAAAAGAATTTTATAACTTGTAATATCAAAATTAAGGGAAATACACCCTATCATATCCTCCTCATAGAAGAAAGCCTTTAACCCATTGAGAGCGTTGCTATGATTAGATACCTAACGTATGAGAACATGATAAACAACGTGGATGACAAGAGGCTTCCCAAAATTGCTTCAAACTCTAGCCAAAACCACCAGCGACTCAAGTGGGGATGGCATAAAGATGCCAAATCTTGGCTAATTTGTTGAGGAATACAAGAAGAAACCATCATGCAGAATATCGATAATATTACAAATATTATCGCTTCTAAATTTAAGGAGAATATGTGGTGTGATAAAGAATTAGTGGATAAAATGAAATTAAGATACTACAAGGAGGTGGTCAACCCTAATTTAGAAGATCAAAATTACCTCTCAGTTTTGAAAAGTACAAAGAAGAAAATCAACATTGCTAAAATAAGGACAAACTCTCACGAGATACATAGTGAATCTAGGTGTTGGACAACTCCCAAAAAACCATGGAATGAGAGAATCGGTCACCTTTGTGACACTAAGTGGGTAGAAGATGAGAAAAAATTCCTATTGGATTGCCCTCCCTATACCCATATTTGATCCCAATTTAAAAATATTTGCCACATTACCGACCTTCCCACCTCCTAAGTCATCAAAGCTATGGTGATCTTTGAACGCTTTTCTCAATGCGTTTTGAGCATAGAAATACAATTTTAAAGAAATTGAAGTAATATCTTATCTTACTTGTCACTGGCATCGTCGTCGTCGTCGTCGTCGTCGTCGTCGTCGTCGTCATCATCATCATCATCATCATCATCATCATCATCATCATCATCATCATCATCATCATCATCATCATCATCATCATC
>JZKD02S0196070.1:52647-63283 GCA_000966675.3 Picea glauca | reverse complement strand
ATCATCATCATCATCATCATCATCATCATCATCATCATCATCATCATCATCATCATCATCATCATCATCATCATCATCATCATCATCATCATCATCATCATCATCATCAAATTAACTTTAAATTATAAATTTTAAAATAAATGTGATAACGTTGTTTCTCATCAAATTAACTTTAAATTATAAATTTTAAAATAAATGTGATAACGTTGTTTCTCAACTCACTAACATATATTCATTCCACATTAATAATTAATAATTTCTAAATCTATTACATACTTATTCCATGGACAATTAGGCCCATAAGACATAACTTGTCATTTGGTTTTATTTGCTTTATTCAATATTTTTTAAAGCAATATATGTATTTTTTTAACAAGTATTTATGTTATATTAATCGTTCCCATTGAATGTGACTACAAATTAAGATAGAAAACTATTTGTTCATTTTCATATAATCTACCATCTTAATCAAAAGGATTTGTTTTGAAAATTAGTTTTAAAGTGGAAGTTCATGAGTTGATATAATTACATTTTCCTTTATTTTAATATGATATGAAGTTTTGATTATGATATGACATAATATTTTAATATGATATAGGAATTTGTCTTTAACATGTAATTGTTATCTATATAATAGTGTCAATTAATCATTACAGTCACATGTTTTTGTGTTTCGGTTTTATTTGATTTATATATTTTTTCATATTTATATGAATAAGGAGGTGGTACCGAGGGTGGTATGTGAGATAAGATCATTCTTGATCTCAATGGAAAAAAGGAAATGACCTTTGCTTGGGACTTAGGAAATTCAACCAATAACCAAGTTGAAATCTATGCTCTACTTTATGGACTTCTTCTTGCAATCAACTCCAATATAGACTTAATGATTATAAGGAGACTCTAGCATCATTGTTAAATCAATGGTTCAACAAACAACTCCAAAAGACAGTAATCTAATCTTGGTTATTGCAAGAATCAATAAGGCAACTCAATATCTTAACAAAGTCTCATTTTGTCATGTGTTGAGAGATTTAAATAAGTAGGTTGATTGGTTAGCTAATGAAGCAACCTCGCTAGCACAAAGGGGTCATGATTAAAAATAGGGGGCATAGTTTTTTCCATATCCCCTAATGTTTTTGACCCACTTTGATTTCAAGCCACGTTGCTCCTCATTTAATAAACATGTGTCACATAAATCCTCAATCCTGGTTTCAAGTGCAAGGACACAACCCTAGAGCAATTACATGCAGGATTTAATCTTGGTGTTGGTTTTTGTTTCCCTCGTCATGGGATTTCATTGATGAGGTGGGATAATATGAGGAGTAGAGCTACAATTCCCTGGTATTTTCAATCCGGTTTGGCATAATTTGTGTTTGTGTTTTGTTTATCTCTAGCTAGTATCTTGGGTGTTAGGCTTGGGGTTGTGTTTTATATGGCATTATCACCTTTCTTGGTTGGGTTCATGTTTCTTTGCATTGTCTTTCAGAATTTGACTATTGGGATAGCCCAATTCAAGCTTCAGAACTTGTTGGAAGAATAAAGAATCAATAAATCTGATAATAGTTTTTTCTTTTCTCTTATTGTTTCAGAAAATTGGTTTCATGATTACGACTCTTTGGCTTCTATAGGGCATTTTTTGTTATATCGAGCTATGGATTCCTTTTTGTATTTAGTTTGTTTGCCTCTGGTTTCGATTAGGGTAGTTCTTATCTCTCAGTTCTTGATAGTCAAGTCCTCTAAGTCTAGGCACCATGATTCCATGGGAGTTAGTGAAGGGAAGTGGAATTCAGTAGTCACAGAGAGTCCAAGTGTTAGTTAGTCTAGCCACCACATGACCCTGTCACTTGCAAGCAACCTCATGGACTCTAAGGACTTACAATATGTTTGGAGGATTTTATGTCGATGTGAAGAGAGTCTCCATGGTAATTAGATAGCTTTGCACTCGATTTCCATTAAGGTTCATGACAATGAACATCATTGTGTCTCTTAGAATGCAAATGTTATGAATCTCATGGTTCAACAAAATCAAAAATTGGACACTCTTGAAGCAATATGTGGCATGCTCTGAAATATGGTTCTAAATTTTCACAAGGGCTCTCTCTCCATTACCTCTAATCACATGCTATCAATCAACTCAGTCTAGGAAGATTTTAAATAATAAGAGACCATTCATCAGTCAAAAGAACATACTATATTGGCATTATATCCTCCTTGCCATAAAGTAGCTTAAATAGGATGTGCTTCATCATGGATTTACTCATGGTACAATATGCACAAATAAATGTAGGAATTCTCATATTCCAATCATCTCGATGGATGAAATAAATATTTTTCAAACCGCATTCCAAAATTTTATTTAAAGCTTCAATAGTAAATTGGCCTACAGATGATAGGGGTAGCGTCGTGATGTCGAATCATAAATTCCCTCACTAATGCAACGACAATCTCATTGAGAAAATTCTTTCACCGATCAACAATAACACTTTGAGTACATCCAAACCTTGTCAAAACATTCTCGAATATGAACTTAGTAGCAATTTGGGTAGTGAAGCCTTAGGTCAATGTAATATCATCCCACCACAATAGATAGTCAGTCTTAATAATGATGTATTTCACCCCTAAGTATTTCATAATTGATTTGATGGGATAATAAAGTCACTTTCTCAATGGCCAAAGGGTTCCCTAACCGCAATGGGTTGTAGTAACATTTCATTTCGCATAAAGGGTCACCCCACCCTTTAACAAACATCACAATAGTATACGGGACTCCTCCACATTGTAGGCCACTAAAGTATCGCATGTAGCACCTTCTAAATTGTAGCTTTCATGCCATAGTGAGCTCCACTTAGACCAACATGTGCCTTCTAATGAACTACATCATGTTCATGGTATGACACACATATATGGAGAATATTATTAGCACCCATCTTATATAACTATCATGCAACCAACCAGTAGTTGGATATATAAATTGCCATAAGTTTTCATTATTTCTTATCATACCCTTTTGGCATGGAACCACTAGCTAGGAAAATTGTGATCTTAGCCAAATAATTAGGAACCCTCTCTATGCAAAACAAATCTGCTTTAGGTAATTCATCGGGCATTCATGGCTCTTCCTCAGGTTGTATCCATGAAATATGATCTATTTTAACATTTTTTTCCTTGGATTGATTACAACTTAAAAATCAAACTCCTAGAATAACAACAACACTTGGTTGATCTAGGTGGATATTAGTGGACACCCACCTCTTCCATTGACTCAACGGTTCTCTATCTTCTTGGCATTTTTTCTATGCTTCCAAGGTCATTTTGAGTCCCTAAACAATGTTTTTTTTTACATTTAGGTGGCCAGGGGTTTCCATGGGAATCCCTGGCCCCAAACAAATGTTGTAATCCTTGGATAGTTCTTTTCAATGAGATATCATGCACCCAAAACTAAGAGCATATGCAAAATTTATGCCCTCGAGAAGTTGATGTATCAATTAACTACCTCGAGGCCCGTAATACTTTTGACATTTCATCTTCTAGGGTTAGGGTTTTGATGTTTAGGATTTTTGCATATTTGTCTTTTATGATTCATGATAAAAGTCCCTTTTTAGCCTCTTTGTAATCATCTTTTTTTGAACGAGTGTAATTGACATCTCTTTCTCTTCAGAGATAAGCTACCACCATTCTAGCTAGTTTGTGTTCTATAGTATTATGTTATTTTATTCATTAATAGAAGTTGGGTTTCACTGTATTTATGTGTTCTCTGTTGTAGTTTTATTTGTATCTCATTTCGTTCTAAAAATAATCTTGATCAGTGGTATCTGAGTAGTCTAGTCCTTGTTATTTCTCAGTGCATGTCCTCAACGAGGTTAGGGTATAAAGAGTTGGTTCTCGAGCTAGTTTCACTTAGGGACGACTACTCTCGTTGGCCCAAGAAACCTCCCATGGTGGAAGAAAAGAGAGATGACAGAGTAATATATCCTTTCAAAATGTTTCTCAAAGAATCTCTCGTGTGACAATGAAATGAGATGATGGACAACTCCACCCATATCCTTCAATGACTTTGGATGACAGGTGAGGCACCTTCAACAAGATACAACTTCGGAGGTGTGACACCCTTCAAGGTAAAAGTTAACTTTGATATCCCCTTATTTGAAAGACATATAGATGGAGATGCTTTGGAGAAATGGATAAATATGTTAAAAGGGTATTACTATGTTCAACAAAAAAATCGACACTAAAATATCACCTTCACTCTCCTTAAATCCCTCCCCCATGTCAAATATTGGTGGGAACGTTACTGGGAGAGATATAACAAAGATGTGTCTATGTCATTTGGGACAAGACCCACTTGGGAGGCCTTTGTTGATTCTTTCAAGGAGGATTTATACATTGTCATAAATAATGATGATCAGTACATGAGATGGACGGCTGTACCTCAGGAAAGAGACTAGACAGTGTTAGAGCACACTAACATCTTCCATACCTTACGCTCAAAGTTGTATATCAGAGACTCCAAGCGACACTTGGTTTTGAAGTATTACAATGGCCTACAAAGTACATCCAAATGGAGATGGATTTCTTGGAAATATCCTCATTGGGAGATACTTATCGATATGTTATCAAAATTGAGCAAAAATTTAAGCAGTGATATAAGTGGGAGTTCAGGTCTGCAAATCTCCAACAACATAAGCATGGAAAAGGTGGCCCTAACTCATAGAACAAGGGATAGAACAAGGAAGACCAACCTCAAGAGAGCCATTCCAAGATGCAAGCAAAGAAGGGTAAAGGGAAGATGAAGAAGGACACTTGAAAGTGGTGTGAGTTCCACAAAATCCCCTGGCACAACATTGATGAATGGCACTCAAAACAATCATTATTGGCCGAGCTTAAAGAAAAAGAGTTATACCCCGACTTAAACTCTAATTTGGAGTAGGATAAGGGAAATTGGATCATCGATGAAAAACCTAGTGCTACCATCACAATTGCAAATATCCAACCAGACGAGTTAGAGGAGCATGAGGAAGGGCAACACCTCTTCCATTCACAGATGTGGGTGAAGGGAACCCCACTGCATTTCATTGTTGATAGAAAGAGCCAAAATAAATTGATCTCGACCAAGTTAATCAAGATATTGAAGTTGTTGAAAATGACACACCCCTAACCATACACCATTGGTTGGTTGAGCCAAGGATGAGACCTTCGCGTAAACCATTAGTTTCGCTTGTCCTACTTCATCAATCCCTTCAAGGATGAGGTATTGTGCGATGTTTCCCCACTAAAAGTTTGTGATGCTATTTTATGACAACCTTATATGTGGAAACACCATGTTGTTTATGATTCTCGACCTTGTAGTGTCATTATCACTCTCGAGGATCATCATTATAGGGCATCAAAGGTAGTTCTGACTATTGCAATTTCATTGATCTCTACAAACGAATGCTAGACAGTAATCTCACAGACTGTAAAGTTTGTCCTCTTCATGGTTTGGTTAGAATGGGAATGAAAGTTCATTACAACCACCACAACTTCAACACATGGTCTCTCTACATAGCAGAAACAAGTGGACAAGCTTGTAGAGGAATGCAAAAACCTCTTCGCTTTACTTGTAAGGGTGCCTATGCATTGTCGGGTCAAACATCCCATTGATTTGATACTTCGTGCTCCCTGTAAATGTGTTGAACCTGCACAGAATAGATCTAGATAAACAATAATACACACATTTGTAAAGAGAATTTGAGAGAGAAGAACAAGGAGAGAAAGAATAGAAGAATTATCATTAACCATTATGAATAATGAATAATTTACACATGATATACTCTGTATAAATCAATGAGTGCACATTGGAGGAGAACCAATGCGCCATAGTGGTGGTCCAGAGTGATCTGGACACACACCAGCAATTACAGGCGTGAACTGCCACCTAGTCTAGTCTCTCATGAAGTTACGGGAGTGAACTTCCACCTAGTTTAGTCTCTCAAGAAGTTACGGGAGTGAACTTCCACCTAGTCTAGTCTCTCATGAAGTTACGGGAGTGAACTACCACCTAGCTGAGTTAACTAGTCAAATAGTCTTCAGTTAATTGACTGAACAGAGAGTAGTGAGGAGTTAACTGAGGGAATCAAGGGTAATGTGCTAGTCTGGTGATGATCCCAAGGAAAGTGTGCATTAGCTGGTGAAAATCCCAAAGTTGCATGGTGACAAAACCAATGCAACATTTAAACTCAACTCAACAAGTCAAACTGAAGTGTCAACTAAAATAGAATATTCTTCAGATGGAATATTCTCCCCTAAAATATAGGAGACTGGATAATGAATAATTTTGACCAACAAACAAGGAAAAACCTTAGGAAAAAAAATCCTATGTGTGTGTGAAGTAACTCCAACACCCCCCCTGAACATCACTATGGTGAAAATAAAGAATGGGTCACAGAAACGAGGCCATGTTAGGTACCCAAATACAAAAGATACACTAAAATAAAGTGAGGAAAGAGGGAAAACCTCATGGGAAAACCCCCCCCTCAATGTACAATGTATGTAAAAAGAAGAACTACAATTGCTAGGAAATTGTGTCCTTCACTCCAAGATGACTTCACAGAGAATGGAAATTATGCTCGGTGAAGGTCTTGGTGAAGATGTATGTTGTCTATTCTACTAAAGGACATAATTGTAAGTCAATGATCCCCTCGTTTACTAAGTCCTGGATGTAGTGCATGTGGATCTCGATGTGCTTTGTCCGCTGCCTTTGAATTGGATCTCTAAAAACATTCAGAGTGCTTTGGTTGTCACACCAGATAACGATCGACCGATGAAACCGAATGCCCAACTCAGTGACAAAATGTTGTAGCCACATAGCCAGAATGGTTATGTTAACTACCCCTTTGTACTCTGCCTTGGCTGAAGATAGAGAAATGGAGGCTTGCTTCTTTCTCGACCAAGAGATAGGACCGGAACCAAGACTGGGTGAGTAACCAGATGTGGACTTGCGATCAGTGTTATCACCAGCCCAATCAAAATCAATAAACCCGATGAGATCTAATGTAGAGTCTGTTGCATAATGAATCCCAAAGATTATGGTTCCATGTACGTATCAAAGGATACGCTTTGCAACCTTCCAATGTAGCTCATGCGGCTCCTGCATGAACCTAGAAACTGCACCAATTGCATATGAGAGGTCTGGTCTGGAGTGTGTGAGATACAATAAGCTCACCACTAGTTGTCTATACAGTGTGTTCTCAACCAGTGGAGTCTCCCCTCCATCCTCAAGTTTGACTCCTAATAAGAAAGGAGTCGGAGCAGACTTGCAGTCTGTCATGTGAAATATCTCAAGGAGATCTCATGCAATCTTGGCCTGAGACAATTTGATGCCTGACGCATCCTGACTGATATCGAGTCCAAGGAAGAAGTGTAGTGGACCCATGTTCGTCATCAAAAACCTGTCATGTAGAATCTTCTTGACTGCAATAATCGCTGAAGTCGAGCAACCAGTGATCAACAAATCATCAACATACAGAACTAAGAGTAGGAGTGAATCATCCATCCTGAGCATGTAGACATTCGGGTCTGATTTACAATGTACAAAGTTCTGTGATAGCAGGTAGGAGTCCATCTTGGCATACTATGCCCTCGGAGCCTACTTGAGGCCATAAAGTAACTTCTTTAGTCAACATACCAAAGATGAGTCCTACATAAATCCCTAGGGTTGCTCCATGTAGATCTCCTCAGAGAGATCACCGTAAAGAAATGCATTCTTCACATCCATCTAATGGAATTCCCATCCCTTGGTTGTCGCAATGGCAAGTGCCAATCGTATGGAATCCATCTTCTCTACTAGAGTGAATGTCTCATCATAGTCAATACCATGAACCTACTGAAAGCCTATGGAGACAAACCTGCCTTTGTATCTGCTAATATGTCCATCCATTGTGCTCTTGGTCTTGTAGACCCATCTGCATCTGACAATTTTCCTCCCAGAAGGAAGGGGAACCAGATCCCAAGTCTGGCTCTCGAGGAGGGAGTTTTACTCCTCCTGCATGGCGGATTCCCAAAAGGGATTTTCAGCAGCCTCACCATAAGACTGTGGATCTGAAGTTTGAACCAAGAAAAGATGCATGGAGGGCAATGGTTTAGTGGCAATGAGTGCAACAGGGGGCTCCTTGAAATCAGATTGATTCCTCCTAGTATCGGTTGGATCATCGACGAGATCCCCTGCATCCTGAAGACTAGTATGTGCCCACTTGGGCCTCTGCAATTGCATCTGGATGCTCTATCTCTGCATATAAATTTACTGACTCTAAATCTGAATCATTTGAGTCCTCTGAATCAGAACTCTTGTCTGAAGAAGATTCGGCATGTGCATGCGCATCATCTCAGACAGGTGGAAGAATCAAGGTGTCTGGATGCAGCTGTTGAGGTACATGTGAGACACTTCCCTCTAATTGGACACTACGCTCAATGATGATCTGGTCCGAGGAAATATCAATAAGACTATATCCCTTCACATCGTCTGGGTATCCAACAAAAATTCACTCAGTGCTATGTGGATCAAGTGCCTTCCTCTTTTCAGAGGGAATCTGGGCCCATGCACGTGAACCAAAAATGTGAAAGTGGGTCACTTCCAGTTTGAGATTGCTCCAAGCCTCGTAGGGGGCCTTATCCTTGACAAATATATGGGGAGATCTGTTTTGGATGTATGTTGCACAATTAAGTGCTTCAGCCCATAGTCTTTGTGGTAGTGACTTTGCATGCAGCATGGAAGATGCCATCTCCTTTAGAGATATGTTTTTCCGCTCAACAACTATGTTTTGTTACGGAGTATATAGAACTGTGTGCTACAACTGAATCCTTGCCTCAATGCAAAGATTATGGATCTCATGATTTACATACTTTCCCTCGTTATCAATTCGGAGGAATTTGATCTTCTTTCTGGACTGTGTCTCAACCAAGGCTTTGAAGTCTTTGAGGTGTTCAAAGACCTCAGAGTTTTGCCTTAGAAAGTAGATCCATGTAAAATGTGAGAAATCATCAACAAAAATGAGAACAAACTTCGATTTGTTGCTAGATGGATGCGGAAAAGGACCCATAAGGTCACTATGGTTCAGATCTAAAGGTGTAGAATCTCTCTGAGACTTTCCTTTGTCGAATTTCTCTTGAGGGTGTTTTCCGAGAACACATCCCTCACATACTCCCTTGGAGAAATGAATGTTTGGTGGACCATCAACCAATATTTTCTTGCTAAGTTGTTGCATGTATCTGAAATTGAAATGTCCAAACCTTTTGTGTCAGATCCTACTACTTTCATTAGCATGAGTAAGCAGTAAAGCAGAATCAGGTTCAATGAATTCAGAAAATGTATACAATCTAGACTGATGATTTACCTCACCGGTAGCAACCCTGTAGTTGGTTTGCATGTTGTATATGTCCATAGAATTTGGTGTGAATGTGACTTTCTTTCCAGTGCCAAAATTCGTCATATGATACACGGAGAGAAGGTTGACATAAATTTTGGGAACATGTAGCACATTCTCGAAGCTTCCGTTGGTGAGTTCAATCCTTCCTTTGCCAATGACTTCGACAAAAGAGTTGTCCCCCATCAGAATAGGAGGACCTTTGCATGCATCCAAAGAAGAATATACTTCTTTTGAGGAAGCCATGTGATGTAATTCTCCTGAATCTACGATCCAAGCATCAAGAGAGGAGTTGATGGAAATCAAGGCATGGCTAGAATTTCCTTTCTTGGAATTCAGATCTTCTCGCTTCTTCTTCTTGGCACCCTCAGGGATACGATCTCTAAGGTTATTTTGCTGAAGTATTTGAGACATCAGATCTATTTGTTTTTGCATGAATGCAGATTCTGAATGGAATCCTTTGTGACAGTATGTGCATTTCTCCCATTTTCTTCCCTTTTCCCCTTTCAATCTGGAGGCATCGGTGAAGGGTTTTGTGTACCCTTCCTTCTTTAGATGTGCATGAGCTTTTTGTTTATCTTTATCTTTAGATTTTTTATATTTGTGGCTTCCATCGTGCACAGTGACTGCATGCGCCCTTGGGCCTTTGATTGTACCCATGTTGATGAGCTTGGTTTGCTCTTATGTCAGGGATTCAATAAATTCCTCAAGAGAAGGCATCTTCCAGGTGGCTCTAGAGGTGAATATGACAAAATGGAATGTGGATATGAATACAGAGAATTCAGGACCAAGCTTGGAGAGAATGGTGAGAACCATTTGTTTCTCCTCCTTCGATTTATCAACCCCGCAAGCTTTGAGTTGCGACAGTAAATCCTTGAATTTTGTAAAGAAATATTGGATATTGTCGAATCTTTTTGGATCCAATGTGAGCAGCTCCACCTCTAGCATGTATCCCCTCATCAATTACGGGAGTGAACTGCCACCTAGCTGAGTTAACTAGTCAACTAGTCTTCAGTTAACTGACTAAACAGAGAGTAGTGAGGAGTTAACTCAGGGAATCAAGGGTAATGCGCCAATATGGTGATGATCCTAAGGCAAGTGCACATTAGTTGGTGATGATCCAAATGTTGCATGGTGACAAAACCAATGCAACATCTAAACTCAACTCAACTAGTCAAACTAAAGTGTCAACTGAAAGAGAATATTCTCCAAGTGGAATATTCTCCCCTAAAATATAG